>JAMWET010001992.1:97500-157325 GCA_024036415.1 Prochilodus magdalenae | reverse complement strand
CAGCATGCAGGTAGACGTGGTTTCTCTACAGGCGACTGTGAAGCTGGGACCCAGCTAGTGGGCCTCTACTGAGGCTGCTGTGTCGGAGAGCGACATGTCGACCCGGCTCATCTAAACACTGTGTCTGTAACGCAAGCGGAGAGCGGGTGATGAAGCGTGGCGTGAAGTGTGGCTAAGTGCACCTCTTATGGGCAGCTGGACTGGACGAGCTGTATTTGGATACGGTTTATGTCCATTGATCATCCAAGACATCAAGGTGCTCTGGCGTGGCACCATCTGTGATTTACAGCGCTCAGTCCAGGAGCGCGCGTACGTGCGGGCAGATACTCAGGGTCAGCAATGCTTGGTAAGAAATGTGATCAATTCTGAGCAGCTGACACCAAACCCACCCTCCTCCACCCCCACCAACTGCCCCCACCACTCACACTCGTACTCCAGCAGCATCTGTTTATGACCATCTCCAGTGTCGCCCCAAACGGGCCGTTCTCAAAATAGGCTGCTGAATCAGGGGCCCGGCTCAAACTTCACAGCGTAGACGCCCCTTTAAGTTAGACCCCCAGAATCGGATAACCAGCACACAGCCACGGTTAATTCCATACGTCGAGGGCAAAGCACCGTGGCTATGAGGTCCGTGTAGCTTCAGCTTACTCCACCAAGTTCTGCAGAATTAAACAGTTCAGATGTAAACACAGTCCATTCAGAGGGGTTCAGTGTAAACCTTACAGAGTCAGAACTGCTCTCAGTGGTGGTGAAGGTAACCAGACGTCCTCCTCTAAAAGCTCTCTCACAAAGTTCCTACATGAGGTGGTTCTGAATACGCTGCCTGATGTCTGAGATGCTGTTTATGATAGTGTGGAGAAAATCTCAGCCTTAATCTCCATTCATGGTGGAGGGATACATGCTGCAGGGCGCTGTGAGGTCAAATAGTCCCCCAAAGAAACTTAGTATTTCCAGGTTTTCCTGATTTTCCCATCAATATTCCATACACACTCAGAAGACACATGTAGCTTCGCTGGTGATTCACCCACAGTCTGAAGCACTCTGTTAGAGCACCTGTGTCTTTAAGCCCCGCCCCCTGACGAGCTTGATGTGCTCTGAATGGTCAGCGTGGCCACTCTATGATTGGTCCACTGCCAGAGGCTCTGTAGAGTCCTGACAGGCAGTCAGTGAGAACTGTGTCACGAGATGACATCACCATGTACCAGAGAAAAGGGCCGGAGTTCCAATGCGGCGTTCCAGGCAGCTGGGAAAAGAGTTTCTCCCTCTGGCGTGTACGCTGGGCTTTAGATCCCCGCACAAAAAGATCCATAACACACTACAGGAAAGAGGAAAACCGGAATACCAGAATGGATCCTCTTTAATGACAGGGTGCTCTCGAGTCCGCTGGAGAGCCGCCTGAACGGGAGCGACGCTGGAGGAGATGAGGCACTAAACAAATCTGACCTTTCTGTAGGAATCAGGTCTGAGCATGCTCAGTGTCTCAAATTAGCCTAAATGTCAATAGTGATCTAGGAATAGTGCAGAATCCTGGGTCTCTGTTCTGCACTTCCCATCCGGGTTTAAAGGAACCATCCTCAGAGTTCTAATGCGGTCTCGAACTTCTGGCCCCCACGACACCACCATCTATAATTCAGCAGCCGCTTGAAGGCTGAGTTTCATACAGAGTCAGAGCTGTGAGGCTGTATTTACAGGGTCGCTAATAATAATAATAATAATAATAATAATACTTTATTCTCATAGAGCGCTTTTTACAAACCTAAAGACACAATTTTCAGTACACAAGAGTACACAACAGTACACCTGAGTACACAAGAGTACACAACAGTACTCCTGAGTACACAAGAGTACACCTGAGTACACAAGGAGTACACAACAGTACACAAGAGTACACAACAGTACACCTAAGTACACAAGAGTACACAACAGTACACCTGAGTACACAAGAGTACACAACAGTACTCCTGAGTACACAAGAGTACACAACAGTACATCTGAGTACACAACAGTACACCTGAGTACACAAGAGTACACAACAGTACATCTGAGTACACAACAGTACACAACAGTACTCCTGGGTACACAAGAGTACACAACAGTACACCTGAGTACACAAGAGTACACAACAGTACTCCTGAGTACACAAGAGTACACAACAGTACATCTGAGTACACAACAGTACACCTGAGTACACAAGAGTACACAACAGTACATCTGAGTACACAACAGTACACAACAGTACTCCTGGGTACACAAGAGTACACAACAGTACTCCTGAGTACACAAGAGTACACAACAGTACATCTGAGTACACAACAGTACACCTGAGTACACAAGAGTACACAACAGTACATCTGAGTACACAACAGTACTCCTGAGTACACAAGAGTACACAACAGTACTCCTGAGTACACAAGAGTACACAACAGTACACCTGAGTACACAAGAGTACACAACAGTACTCCTGAGTACACAAGAGTACACAAGAGTACATCTCAGTACATGAGAGTACACAACAGTACACCTGAGTACACAAGAGTACACAACAGTACACCTGAGTACACAAGAGTACACAACAGTACATCTGAGTACACAACAGTACACCTGAGTACACAAGAGTACACAACAGTACATCTGAGTACACAACAGTACACAACAGTACTCCTGAGTACACAAGAGTACACAACAGTACATCTCAGTACACGAGAGTACACAACAGTACACCTCAGTACATGAGAGTACACAACAGTACACCTGAGTACACAAGAGTACACAACAGTACACCTGAGTACACAAGAGTACACAACAGTACATCTGAGTACACAACAGTACACCTGAGTACACAAGAGTACACAACAGTACATCTGAGTACACAACAGTACACAACAGTACATCTCAGTACACGAGAGTACACAACAGTACACCTCAGTACATGAGAGTACACAACAGTACACCTGAGTACACAACAGTACACAAGAGCATCAGTCAACAAAACAACATAGAGCATCAATAACAACGATGTAGACAATCTGAGCCGGATCTATGGAGGAGCGGTTTAGACCTGAGGCAGGTTCTAAGGAAGGATGTGGAGAGAGAGACAGAGACAGAGAGAGAACTGGACTGTTTGACCAGCGGTCGGAGAGGGTTCCAGAGTTGACCGATAGGGTTTGAGAGGCCGAAGAGAGCGAGAGGTGTGTTAGGAAGGAGGAGATCCGACAGGTAAGGAGCGAGACTGTTGGGAGCTATGCAGGTGAGCAGGAGAACTCTGAACTGTACTCAGTGATGGAGATGCTGGAGATCGGGAATGATATGGTGAAGTTAGTGGGTGTGGGTGAGGACATGGGCAGCAGCGTTCTGGACCATCTGGAGTTGTAAATGGAGGAGGAGCTGATGCCAGCAAGGCAGTTACTGTAGTCCAAATGTCTAGAGATGAAAGCACGGATGAGGGTTTCCACGGCAGCCTGAGAGAGAGATGGTCTGATTTTGGGGGTGATGAAAAAGTGGCCACTAAACGAGAGGGTGGGATCTGTATCGGTAGACCAGCCGTGAACATCTCAGCAGGTTCCTCCTTACAGAACGGCTCCTATGGCGGGCTTTCTTACCTGAGCTCCCACCTTCTGCCTCAACACTGCTGCTGGATTACGGTCCGGACTCGGAAGTCAGAGATTCCACAAGCCAGCATCTCTTCTGCTTTAGCCATGTGCAGACTAACTGGCGCTGTCTTTCTGCAGGACCACCTTCTGTGGAGGTCTCAGCTTCATCAGATCATGGGAGGCTCTATTGATCCTACAGCTGTAAAACAGGCCTAAGCTGTGATACTGCCACCACCATCTGTCACTGTTTCGGGGTCTTCTTGCTCACCCAGGTGGTCTTTAGGAGACCACCCAGAAGTGGACTTCCTGGAGAACCCTGGCTTTTCAAGATGCTATTGTTCCGTAGGCACTATTCTTGTTCAGTGATTGGCTGATGATGAACGCTGAGATTAGTCAGTGTATGATAGGCCTGCTGGTCCATAGGAGTCACCCTGGGGTCTCCCAGCATGTCATGTGACTTACACTATAGTCGTTTTTGTTGGATGACCAGTCGTGGGAAGCGGATCAGTCCAAACACGGATCAGCCTTGGTTTTTGAGATATGAGTGAGGCATGGCTGCACTGACAGACGTCTATGGTAACGTCCAGGCTTTGAAGGTGAAGGCTCAGGTTGGTGTTCAGCCACACCTGATAATCATCCAGCTGACTGAACCTCCTGACCCTCATTATCACCTACACCAAACTGATCATTCTGGAGCTTCACGATCAACATTTTACCACCACCATCTAATGTCAGAGCGAGATAAGAGCAGCCGTTAGCGACATTAGCCTGGTAGCTCCAGTGCGAAGCCCACGAAGCGGGTGTAACCTGTCTCGGCTTTGTGTTTCCAGAACTGCCACTTTAAGGCCTCTTCCTCCTCCGTATGGATTGAGCCCGCCACCAAACTGACGCGCGTACAGTACGAGACGCTCCGCAGAACGTCCCTGTAGTGTCTGACGGCGGGATCCTTATTTGACATGCAGTCATGTGTTTCGCCAAGATATTTGTCAGCAGCCCAAAGCTTGTCTATTTGTGTCTGCTTATGATTCATAGCGTATCTCTCCGCTCGGCGCGCTCGCCACAGCTGCAGAAAGAGAGGGCTGCGGATTGACAGCTCCGCCGCCATTCTCTCCCCTCCGCAACACAGACATAAAACTCATTAGCTTATAAAGGCCTCATTAGTATGTTAATTAGCCCGCGTGGTTGGCGGCTGTGCGAGCGCGCGCGAGTGCGGCGAGGCCTGCGTTCCAGCCGGGCTACGGAAAAAAGTCGGTTTCTCTGCTTCTCGATCGGCGCAGCCAACTACGCTGGAGACATATGGCTGAGAATGCTAGGACTGGACTTGTTGAATCAACATTGGCTGAGAGTTTGACGACACAGTTTTCTTCACACGACTCGCTGCTGCCAGTTATAGAAGACCAGCAGTGAGGAGAGAGAGATAGAGATCTTTCACACCGTCCAAAATCAGACTCGTTTCTGCCGGGACTGTGCTCGCGCCTTCTGGATACATGGCTAATAGGATTTTCACAATGCTAGAATTCCTAAAGGGATTTCTTTTCCAGATGTGTACAGAGTGAGGGAGAGCGGGTTTGGTGTGAGGTGTGTACAGAGTGAGTGAGAGAGGGTTTGGTGTGAGGTGTGTACAGAGTGAGTGAGAGAGGGTTTGGTGTGAGGTGTGTACAGAGTGAGGGAGAGGGGGTTTGGTGTGAGGTGTGTACAGAGTGAGTGAGAGAGGGTTTGGTGTGAGGTGTGTACAGAGCGAGTGAGAGAGGGTTTGGTGTGAGGTGTGTACAGAGTGAGTGAGAGAGGGTTTGGTGTGAGGTGTGTACAGAGTGAGTGAGAGCGGGTTTGGTGTGAGGTGTGTACAGAGTGAGTGAGAGAGGGTTTGGTGTGAGGTGTGTGCAGAGTGAGTGAGAGCGGGTTTGGTGTGAGGTGTGTACAGAGTGAGTGAGAGTGGGTTTGGTGTGCGGTGTGTGCAGAGTGAGTGAGAGCGGGTTTGGTGTGAGGTGTGTACAGAGTGAGTGAGAGAGGGTTTGGTGTGAGGTGTGTACAGAGTGAGTGAGAGCGGGTTTGGTGTGAGGTGTGTACAGAGTGAGTGAGAGTGTGGGTTTGGTGTGCGGAGTGCAGAGTGAGTGAGAGCGGGTTTGGTGTGAGGTGTGTACAGAGTGAGTGAGAGCGGGTTTGGTGTGAGGTGTGTACAGAGTGAGTGAGAGCGGGTTTGGTGTGAGGTGTGTACAGAGTGAGTGAGAGAGGGTTTGGTGTGAGGTGTGTACAGAGTGAGTGAGAGAGGGTTTGGTGTGAGGTGTGTACAGAGTGAGTGAGGGCGGATTTGGTGTGAGGTGTGTACAGAGTGAGTGAGAGAGGGTTTGGTGTGAGGTGTGTACAGAGTGAGGGAGAGAGGGTTTGGTGTGAGGTGTGTACAGAGTGAGGGAGAGAAGGTTTGGTGTGAGGTGTGTACAGAGTGAGTGAGGGCGGGTTTGGTGTGAGGTGTGTACAGAGTGAGTGAGAGCGGGTTTGGTGTGAGGTGTGTACAGAGTGAGTGAGAGCGGGTTTGGTGTGAGGTGTGTACAGAGTGAGTGAGAGAGGGTTTGGTGTGAGGTGTGTACAGAGTGAGTGAGAGAGGGTTTGGTGTGAGGTGTGTACAGAGTGAGTGAGAGAGGGTTTGGTGTGAGGTGTGTACAGAGTGAGTGAGAGAGGGTTTGGTGTGAGGTGTGTACAGAGTGAGTGAGAGCGGGTTTGGTGTGAGGTGTGTACAGAGTGAGTGAGAGAGGGTTTGGTGTGAGGTGTGTACAGAGTGAGGGAGAGCGGGTTTGGTGTGAGGTGTGTACAGAGTGAGTGAGAGAGGGTTTGGTGTGAGGTGTGTACAGAGCGAGTGATAGCGGGTTTGGTGTGAGGTGTGTACAGAGTGGGTGAGAGAGGGTTTGGTGTGAGGTGTGTACAGAGTGAGTGAGAGCGGGTTTGGTGTGAGGTGTGTACAGAGCGAGTGAGAGCGGGTTTGGTGTGAGGTGTGTACAGAGTGAGTGAGAGAGGGTTTGGTGTGAGGTGTGTACAGAGCGAGTGAGAGCGGGTTTGGTGTGAGGTGTGTACAGAGTGAGTGAGAGCGGGTTTGGTGTGAGGTGTGTACAGAGTGAGTGAGAGCGGGTTTGGTGTGAGGTGTGTACAGAGTGAGGGAGAGCGGGTTTGGTGTGAGGTGTGTACAGAGTGAGTGAGAGCGGGTTTGGTGTGTGGTGTGTACAGAGTGAGTGAGAGCGGGTTTGGTGTGAGGTGTGTACAGAGTGAGTGAGGGAGGGTTTGGTGTGAGGTGTGTACAGAGTGAGTGAGAGCGGGTTTGGTGTGAGGTGTGTACAGAGTGAGGGAGAGCGGGTTTGGTGTGAGGTGTGTACAGAGTGAGTGAGTGCGGGGTGGGTGTGAGGTGTGTCCAGAGTGAGTGTGAGAGGGTTTGGTGTGAGGTGTGTACAGAGTGAGTGAGAGTGGGTTTGGTGTGAGGTGTGTACAGAGTGAGGGAGAGAGGGTTTGGTGTGAGGTGTGTACAGAGTGAGTGAGGGCGGGTTTGGTGTGAGGTGTGTACAGAGTGAGTGAGAGCGGGTTTGGTGTGAGGTGTGTACAGAGTGAGGGAGAGCGGGTTTGGTGTGAGGTGTGTACAGAGTGAGTGAGAGCGGGTTTGGTGTGAGGTGTGTACAGAGTGAGTGAGAGCGGGTTTGGTGTGAGGTGTGTACAGAGTGAGTGAGAGAGGGTTTGGTGTGAGGTGTGTACAGAGTGAGTGAGAGCGGGTTTGGTGTGAGGTGTGTACAGAGCGAGTGAGAGAGGGTTTGGTGTGAGGTGTGTACAGAGTGAGTGAGAGAGGGTTTGGTGTGAGGTGTGTACAGAGCGAGTGAGAGCGGGTTTGGTGTGAGGTGTGTACAGAGCGAGTGAGAGCGGGTTTGGTGTGAGGTGTGTACAGAGTGAGTGAGAGAGGGTTTGGTGTGAGGTGGTCCAGGTGTTCTGTACAGTGGTGGGGATGGGAACCAGGGTTCTCCATGTCTAGAACACACATATAGACTTTTTATTTGCTATCCAGATTGTCCTGTCTTCTGTTTGGGCTTCTAGTCTTCTGAATGACAGGTTCATGACTCCTCCCATCATCTCCATCCATCTTCTTGCTGGTTGTCCTCTTCCACTGTTACCTTCGACTCTTCCTAGCATGACGTTATTCTCCAGTGGACATACACGGCACTAGTAGCTGCACCCAGAAGAAATCAACCCACAGGACTGAAACTTGGTGTGTAGGTGTGACATGGTGAGATATGCTAATGATTCTGTACCTGACTGACCCAACAGCCAAGATTATGGATATCCAGAGAGCGGTGGTGTCCTCCATGAGTCATCCTGTTAGTGCAGCACCATTGGCAGACGGCTGCACCACGCAGGACTACATGCACACAGACCGTTACCACGACTGTCCTTAACACCACGTCACCGTCACCAAAGACTGCAGTGGTGTCGTACCAGACTGTCATGGAGTGACTCAGAATGGCAGCGGGTCATCTTCAGTGACGAGTCCCGCTTTAGTCTTGGTGGAGACGCCCAACGAATCCGTGTGTGGAGGCACCGTGGTCAGCACCAAGATGAACGGTTTGTCGTCACACGTCCAGAAGACCTGGAGTCACTCCACCTCCACCCCTGCCGCACCATCTGCAGGAACTGTGTGAGGATATTGAAGCTGCATGGGATGGATTATCACAGGACTCCATTAGGAACCTCTACAGCTCCATACCGAGACGTCTGGCGTGTTGGGTTAGCGAACACGGCGGCCCGACGCCATACTGAGAGACAGACTTCTGTATGTGTAGCTCAATAAATATTGATCATATCAGTCTAAATTTATCATCAGTTATTGATCCTGGTCACCTTTATCTTCCTTCCCAACACACCTGCACTCCCACACCTCCTTCTGGGGGCAGCTGTAGCTGTAGCTGTGTTCTTTGCACTGTTAAGCTCAGCCTACACTGTGAGTGGTAAGACTGAGTATATAGGGGAATCGCACCCCAAACCTCAGGCTTCAGCGCCCAGACCCCGCATCAAAAATAGAACAGTCCTATTTGGACACCCCACCGTGTCAGCATGTTGTACAGAGCGGTAGGGGGCTGTCTGTGTGATGGAGAGAGGGGTAGATGGAGGCGAAGTGAGACTGGCCTGTCCAGGGACACGCCTTGTGAAAGAATGTGCTCCGAATTATTTGGAATTTAATGTTGGCCCAGTGTCGGTTATTAAAGGCACAGTGTAGAAGCACGGTGTTGATTATTAGAAGGCACAGTGTTGGTTATTAGAAGGCACTGTGTTGGTTATTAAAGGCACAGTGTAGAAGCACGGTGTTGATTATTAGAAGGCACAGTGTTGGTTATTAGAAGGCACTGTGTCGGTTATTAAAGGCACAGTGTTGATTATTAAAGGCAGAGTGTTGGTTATTAGAAGGCACAGTGTTGGTTATTAAAGGCACAGTGTTGGTTATTAAAGGCACAGTGTCGGTTATTAAAGGCACAGTGTTGATTATTAGAAGGCACAGTGTTGGTTATTAAAGGCACAGTGTCGGTTATTAAAGGCACAGTGTAGAAGCACGGTTTTGATTATTAGAAGGCACGGTGTTGATTATTAGAAGGCACGGTGTTGATTATTAGAAGGCACAGTGTCGGTTATTAGAAGGCACTGTGTCGGTTATTAAAGGCACGGTTTTGATTATTAGAAGGCACGGTGTTGATTATTAGAAGGCACAGTGTCGGTTATTAGAAGGCACTGTGTCGGTTATTAGAAGGCACAGTGTTGGTTATTAGAAGGCACAGTGTCGGTTATTAGAAGGCACAATGTTGGTTATTAGAAGGCACAGTGTCGATTATTAGAAGGCACAGTGTTGGTTATTAAAAGGCACAGTGTTGATTATTAGAAGCACGGTGTTGATTATTAGAAGGCCCAGTGTTGGTTATTAGAAGGCACAGTGTTGATTATTAGAAGGCACAGTGTCGGTTATTAAAGGCACAGTGTTGGTTATTAGAAGCACGGTGTTGATTATTAGAAGGCACAGTGTCGGTTATTAAAGGCACAGTGTTGGTTATTATAAGGCACAGTGTTGGTTATTAGAAGCACGGTGTTGATTATTAGAAGGCACAGTGTTGGTTATTGTAAGGCACAGTGTTGATTATTATAAGGCACAGTGTCGGTTATCAGAAGGCACAGTGTCGGTTATTAGAAGGCACAGTGTCGGTTATTAGAGGCACAGTGTTGGTTATTAGAAGGCACAGTGTCGGTTATTAGAAGGCACAGTGTTGGTTATTAGAAGGCACAGTGTCGGTTATTAGAAGGCACAGTGTCGGTTATTAGAAGGCACAGTGTCGGTTATTAGAAGGCACAGTGTCGGTTATTAGAAGGCACAGTGTCGGTTATTAGAAGGCACAGTGTCGGTTATTAGAAGGCACAGTGTCGGTTATTAGAAGGCACAGTGTCGGTTATTAGAAGGCACAGTGTTGGTTATTAGAAGGCACAGTGTCGGTTATTAAAGGCACAGTGTAGAAGGCACAGTGTTGGTTATTAGAAGGCACAGTGTTGGTTATTAGAAGGCACAGTGTCGGTTATTAGAAGGCACAGTGTTGGTTATTAGAAGGCACAGTGTTGGTTATTAGAAGGCACAGTGTTGGTTATTAGAAGGCACAGTGTTGGTTATTAGAAGGCACAGTGTTGGTTATTAGAAGGCACAGTGTTGGTTATTAGAAGGCACAGTGTCGGTTATTAGAAGGCACAGTGTCGGTTATTAGAAGGCACAGTGTCGGTTATTAAAAGGCACAGTGTTGATTATTAGAAGCACGGTGTTGATTATTAGAAGGCCCAGTGTTGGTTATTAGAAGGCACAGTGTTGATTATTAGAAGGCACAGTGTCGGTTATTAGAAGCACAGTGTCGGTTATTAAAGGCACAGTGTTGGTTATTAGAAGCACGGTGTTGATTATTAGAAGGCACAGTGTCGGTTATTAAAGGCACAGTGTTGGTTATTAGAAGCACGGTGTTGATTATTAGAAGGCACAGTGTTGGTTATTGTAAGGCACAGTGTTGATTATTATAAGGCACAGTGTCGGTTATCAGAAGGCACAGTGTCGGTTATTAGAAGGCACAGTGTTGGTTATCAGAAGGCACAGTGTCGGTTATTAGAAGGCACAGTGTCGGTTATTAGAAGGCACAGTGTCGGTTATTAGAAGGCCCAGTGTCGGTTATTAGAAGGCACAGTGTCGGTTATTAGAAGGCACAGTGTCGGTTATCAGAAGGCACAGTGTCGGTTATTAGAAGGCACAGTGTTGGTTATTAGAAGGCACAGTGTTGGTTATTAGAAGGCACAGTGTCGGTTATTAGAAGGCACAGTGTTGGTTATTAGAAGGCACAGTGTCGGTTATTAGAAGGCACAGTGTCGGTTATTAGAAGGGACAGTGTCGGTTATTAGAAGCACAGTGTTGGTTATTAGAAGGCACAGTGTTGGTTATTAGAAGGGACAGTGTCGGTTATTAGAAGCACAGTGTCGGTTATTAGAAGGCACAGTGTCGGTTATTAGAAGGGACAGTGTCGGTTATTAGAAGGCACAGTGCCGGTTATTAGAAGGGACAGTGTCGGTTATTAGAAGGCACAGTGTCGGTTATTAGAAGGGACAGTGTCGGTTATTAGAAGCACAGTGTTGGTTATTAGAAGGCACAGTGTTGGTTATTAGAAGGCACAGTGTCGGTTATTAGAAGGCACAGTGTTGATTATTAGAAGGCACAGTGTTGGTTATTAGAAGGCACAGTGTTGGTTATTAGAAGGCACAGTGTCGGTTATTAGAAGGCACAGTGTCGGTTATTAGAAGGCACGGTTTTGATTATTAGAAGGCACAGTGTCGGTTATTAGAAGGCACGGTTTTGATTATTAGAAGGCACAGTGTTGGTTATTAGAAGGCACAGTGTTGGTTATTAGAAGGCACAGTATTGATTATTAGAAGGCACAGTGTTGGTTATTAGAAGGCACAGTGTTGGTTATTAGAAGGCACAGTGTCGGTTATTAGAAGGCACAGTGTCGATTATTAGAAGGCACAGTGTCGGTTATTAGAAGGCACAGTGTCGGTTATTAGAAGGCACAGTGTCGGTTATTAGAAGGCACAGTGTTGGTTATTAGAAGGCACAGTGTCGGTTATTAGAAGGCACAGTGTTGGTTATTAGAAGGCACAGTGTTGGTTATTAGAAGGCACAGTGTTGATTATTAGAAGGCACAGTGTTGGTTATTAGAAGGCACAGTGTCGGTTATTAGAAGGCACAGTGTCGGTTATTAGAAGGCACAGTGTCGGTTATTAGAAGGCACAGTGTTGGTTATTAGAAGGCACAGTGTTGATTATTAGAAGCACAGTGTTGTTTATTAGAAGGCACTGTTTTGATTATTAGAAGGCACAGTGTTGGTTATTAGAAGGCACAGTGTTGGTTATTAGAAGGCACAGTGTCGGTTATTAGAAGGCACAGTGTCGGTTATTAGAAGGCACAGTGTCGGTTATTAGAAGGCACAGTGTCGGTTATTAGAAGGCACAGTGTTGGTTATTAGAAGG
This sequence comes from Prochilodus magdalenae, assembly GCA_024036415.1. Classification (NCBI taxonomy): domain Eukaryota; kingdom Metazoa; phylum Chordata; class Actinopteri; order Characiformes; family Prochilodontidae; genus Prochilodus; species Prochilodus magdalenae. The sequence goes on along the minus strand of JAMWET010001992.1, from coordinate 145,176 downwards.
CACAGTGTCGGTTATTAGAAGGCACAAGGCACAGTGTAGAAGGTTGTCGGTATTAAGGCACAGTGTCGGTTATTAGAAGGGACAGTGTCGGTTATTAGAAGGCACAGTGTCGGTTATTAGAAGGCACAGTGTTGGTTATTAGAAGGCACAGTGTTGGTTATTAGAAGGCACAGTGTTGGTTATTAGAAGGCACAGTGTAGGTTATTAGAAGGCACAGTGTCGGTTATTAGAAGGCACAGTGTCGGTTATTAGAAGGCACAGTGTTATTAGAAGGCACAGTGACGTTTATTAGAAGGGACAGTGTCGGTTATTAGAAGCACAGTGTCGGTTATTAGAAGGCACAGTGTCGGTTATTAGAAGGGACAGTGTCGGTTATTAGAAGGCACAGTGTCGGTTATTAGAAGGGACAGTGTCGGTTATTAGAAGGCACAGTGTCGGTTATTAGAAGGCACAGTGTCGGTTATTAGAAGGCACAGTGTTGGTTATTAGAAGGCACAGTGTTGGTTATTAGAAGGCACAGTGTTGGTTATTAGAAGGCACAGTGTTGGTTATTAGAAGGCACAGTGTTGGTTATTAGAAGGCACAGTGTCGGTTATTAGAAGGCACAGTGTCGGTTATTAGAAGGCACAGTGTCGGTTATTAGAAGGCACAGTGTCGGTTATTAGAAGGCACAGTGTTGGTTATTAGAAGGCACAGTGTCGGTTATTAGAAGGCACAGTGTTGGTTATTAGAAGGCACAGTGTTGGTTATTAGAAGGCACAGTGTTGGTTATTAGAAGGCACAGTGTCGGTTATTAGAAGGCACAGTGTCGGTTATTAGAAGGCACAGTGTTGGTTATTAGAAGGCACAGTGTTGGTTATTAGAAGGCACAGTGTTGATTATTAGGCACAGTTATTAGAAGGCCCAGTGTCGGTTATTAGAAGGCACAGTGTCGGTTATTAGAAGGCACAGTGTCGGTTATTAGAAGGCACAGTGTCGGTTATTAGAAGGCACAGTGTCGGTTATTAGAAGGCACAGTGTTGGTTATTAGAAGGCACAGTGTCGGTTATTAGAAGGCACAGTGTCGGTTATTAGAAGGCACAGTGTTGATTATTAGAAGGCACAGTGTTGGTTATTAGAAGGCACAGTGTCGGTTATTAGAAGGCACAGTGTCGGTTATTAGAAGGCACAGTGTCGGTTATTAGAAGGCACAGTGTTGGTTATTAGAAGGCACACTCCTGTTGCATAGAAGGCACAGTGTTGGTTATTAGAAGGCACAGTGTCGGTTATTAGAAGGCACAGTGTCGGTTATTAGAAGGCACAGTGTTGGTTATTAGAAGGCACAGTGTTGGTTATTAGAAGGCACAGTGTTGGTTATTAGAAGGCACAGTGTCGGTTATTAGAAGGCACAGTGTTGGTTATTAGAAGGCACAGTGTTGGTTATTAGAAGGCACAGTGTCGGTTATTAGAAGGCACAGTGTTGGTTATTAGAAGGCACAGTGTCGGTTATTAGAAGGCACAGTGTCGGTTATTAGAAGGCACAGTATTGATTATTAGAAGGCACAGTGTCGGTTATTAGAAGGCACAGTGTCGGTTATTAGAAGGCACAGTGTTGGTTATTAGAAGGCACAGTGTTGGTTATTAGAAGGCACAGTGTTGGTTATTAGAAGGCACAGTGTTGGTTATTAGAAGGCACAGTGTCGGTTATTAGAAGGCACAGTGTTGGTTATTAGAAGGCACAGTGTTGGTTATTAGAAGGCACAGTGTCGGTTATTAGAAGGCACAGTGTCGGTTATTAGAAGGCACAGTGTCGGTTATTAGAAGGCACAGTGTCGGTTATTAGAAGGCACAGTGTCGGTTATTAGAAGGCACAGTGTTGGTTATTAGAAGGCACAGTGTTGGTTATTAGAAGGCACAGTGTTGGTTATTAGAAGGCACAGTGTTGGTTATTAGAAGGCACAGTGTTGGTTATTAGAAGGCACAGTGTCGGTTATTAGAAGGCACAGTGTTGGTTATTAGAAGGCACAGTGTTGGTTATTAGAAGGCCCAGTGTCGGTTATTAGAAGGCCCAGTGTCGGTTATTAGAAGGCACAGTGTTGGTTATTAGAAGGCACAGTGTTGGTTATTAGAAGGCACAGTGTCGATTATTAGAAGGCACAGTGTTGGTTATTAGAAGGCACAGTGTCGGTTATTAGAAGGCACAGTGTCGGTTATTAGAAGGCACAGTGTCGGTTATTAGAAGGCACAGTGATGATTAATATAAGGCACAGTGTTGGTTATTAGAAGGCACATTGTTGATTAGTAGAAGGCCCAGTGTCGGTTATTAGAAGGCACAGTGTCGGTTATTAGAAGGCACGGTATATCCCAGTCTACTGAACCGTAACTCCTTTATCGTGCTATGTGTCAAACCCTTCAAATGATCCATGAACGCAGTTCTGCACGTGGCTGAGGATGTAGTCCGGTAGCTGTGTGACAGACATGACACTGCACCTCTAAGGGTTAAAATTTGTTCCTGCTGTGTTTAAGCAGCTGTGCCAATGAGTGGATCAAACGGGGCATGAGAAAGCTCCAAGGCAGGACTTCATGAGTCACTGCTTTTCGGCTGTTTGCTCATGCCGGTGCGGTGGAGAGGATTCGTCTGCTTCAGATCAGTCCTCCACGTGCGGAGCTAGAAGAGACAGCACTCTGATCAGCGGCGCAGGTTTGGTTTCAGAAGTGGGGCCATCTTACGACCAACCTCATTAAAGCTAGCTGAGGAGATTCACAGCCTGGATGGTACGTGATTGACGTCTCACTCATAGAGTCACCGTTTGTGCAGCGTTAGTTAACAAAGCATCCCGACACATGGGGAGCTGCGTGCTTCAGGTCTGCAGCGATAGCAGCTAGTGATGCACGACTCTGACTCGCGATTCCTCCCGCTCGACTCGACTCCGCTTTACTTTACAGCTCCAGAGCCGATGTTAAAGGGAGACAGCAGAGATCAGTCTATCCTAAACTTCGGAGTAGCTATAGGTTCCAGGGATGTGAGTAAAATTCCGCTTATTGGGAAAAAGGAACATTTCCTAAATTATTCTTTTAATCTTTTGGGAAAAGTTGGATGCAGTCTTGTTTCTTTTCGTACTCACCAGCTTCTTATTCAATCTTTCCAGTCCACCTTAACAGATACAGCTTTTAGCTTAATGCAAGAATGTGACTGCATTGGCATTTAAGGTGGAATGGAAATTCCAGCCAATTACACCGGAAAACCATTGAGTTCCCTATCTGTAGGTGTGATTTAGCAACCACCGCACACGGTGTTGAGATTTTTCCAATCTTATGCAAATTAATTTGATTGGCTTCTTCAGATTCTTTGGACCCATCCTCGACACAGGGTCTGAGGCCCCCAGCTCCTGCTCTCTGAGCTTTTAGCTATTACTAGCGTTTGGCTCCAGTTATCAGCAGTGTGGTGGTAAACATAGAGGAGAAGCTCATCACCGCCGTTTCCTCTTTCCCCAGTTTATAGGGCGCTTCTTTGTACATATACATCTGCAGGAAAATGAAGTGTGGAGAACGAGGGGGATAATGTTGGTGTCTCTGGGGAGCTAGCAAGGCTAGCTAGCATGCTAACAGGCCGGTAAAGCTAGCCACCAATGCAAGCAGTTAGGTTACCATACCAACCAATTCATTCCTCAAAAATACACTCCAATGGGCAACAAGGCAAACAGCCACACCCACAAGAGACAGACTTGGGGTGACGTAAGCGACTTGTCGTCTGGTAATGTGACCGCAAGGTTAGAGTCATTGCCCAAGCATTGAGCCCGATTCCCAGACATGATGGAGTCAAAGAACAGACTTTTGGGATTGACTCCTCATCACTAACGGCAGCAGTAAACAGAACACTGGGAACTGGCTGAGGAGGTGGGAGGGAGGCATAGGCTGGAGAGCTGATCCAGCCAAGAGAATCTTCTAGAGAATAAACAGGAGGAACTTCCAGCATCTCCATAAAACAATACCGATGCCTGCTCTCATCCGTCTGTCACAGCCGGACAGTCAGGAGAAGAAGCAGATCTGGAGTTCATCATTTCCCAGTGTGGAGAATTGATCTCCATTCAGCTGTACAGTTAAAAACCAGACCCTTAGCAGAGCTCACCCTCATGCCCAGCTAACCCTGGTTAACCCATCAAACCCATCTGTTACCCACTTCAGCGATGATGGCGTTGTACTGGAAATGTACTGGTGTGTTTGGATCTCCTTAGCTAAGCTAACTTCGTTAGTAAAGCTGGTAGTATTAGCTTAGCCAGGTGAGAGGAGCCGCTAGCATTACCTTAGTTAAGAGAGAGGAGCCCATTAGCATTAGCTTAGCTTGGCGAGAGAAGCTTGCTAGCTTTAGGTTAGCTAAGAGAGGGGGACCATTTACAGTAGCTTGGCTAGGAGCGATAAGTCCACTAGTTTTAGTTTAGCTAGGAGAAAGGAGCCTGCTAGCGTTAGCGTAGCTGGGAGAAACCAGCCTGCTAGCTTTAACTTAGCAAGGAGAGATGAGACTGCTAGCATTAGCATAGCTAAGTGAAAATAGCCTGTTAGCATTAGCTGAACTAACAGGCTACAGCTCCAAACACCACAGAACAGGTTTCATTTCTGCTTTTGTTCCTCCAGCATCATAGGCCGTCATCCATCAGCCGCTCGACTTCACTTCCTCAGATCTGAGTTACTACTATCTAAACTCAGTCAGTTAAGCGTCAGTTAGTCAGCATGGAGCCTGTTCTGTGGTGAGCAGGCCTGCAGCGTGCTAGCTAAGCTAATGCTAACAGCTACTCTCTCCTGGTTAGCAGCTGTTTAACATTTGTAAACTGCTGTTGGACTGAGGTTCTGGTGTTTACTGAGTAGGGGGCTGCTGCTGTTGTTTATCTGGTGTTGGTGTTAGATTGTATCCAGGTTAACGCAGCTCGATGTGACACAATACCGTACGGTTCTGAGGCCTTGAGAATGATTATCCCGACCGTGCCAAGAAATCCGTACTGGGTTCAGTTTTAACTGTTCTGTGGAAATGCCACTGGATCAGTCACTCTCCGTGGTCAGAACCGGCGACCACAGAGGTCCTGGAGGTCACTATGTATGAGGTAGTAGCGCTGACAGGATGGATGCTCCTCTCGTCAGATGACTCCTCTAACAAAAGGTCACAGGAGGGGGATCTGATTATCTCGTCAGCAGCTCGGATTGGACCTCACTGATGACACGTTGAGCCGTTTTCAGTGTTTCTAATTAGCACCTGTCTGATTCCACCAGCGGGATCCTCCACAGCTAATGCTTCATAGCCCAGTGGTAATCATCTGAGTGTTCTAGACCTGATGAGCTTCTTCACGTTAATGGGAGGAATTCACAGGCTGCAGGAAAGGAAGAGGATAAGCGGACTGGATGGCGGACTATCCATTCAGACTGGTCATATATCCTTGACTTGGACTTTACAGGCTCCGTGTGTTTGTAAAGGTGATCTGAAATCAAGATGGTTCTTTTTCTTTGATCTTCTTTGTAATGGGGGGGTGTAGCGATTTCTGCCCTCCCTAGACAACGTCTGACGGTTGGTCACTGTAAGCCATCAGGATGTATTAGTGATTAACGTCTGAGCATGCTCTCCTTCTTCGTCATCATCCTGACCAATCAAAAAAAGAATCACATGTAAGCTGTTGGAGCTGGCTGAGACCAGTGTTCAGGTTAACAGGTGTGTACTTGGCCAATAAACCTGATTCTGGTTCAGGTATCTGTGCTGGTTCCTGCTCCGCTGAGAGACTGTGAGGGGGTCAGTTAGTAGAGCTGGTAGTATTAGCTTAGCCAGGAGAGAGGAGCCGCGGGAAGGGAGATTCACGGACTCCTGTATTGGTTCATCAAAGGTCAATTCCGTATTTTATGGGATGAGGTGATGTGCTTTTCATGAGCCAATCAAATACTAAAGAATAAAATCAAGTCCCGCCCACAATTACTTCCCACTCAAGTAGCCTGTGTCACTCGGAAGTAGGTCGATTAGAATACGAATGTCTTCTGGAGACTGATTTATCATCGTCGACCAAAAACCTTGTTAATTATATTTTTACAGATTTTGAAAACTACTGTTCACACTATTTATAAAATTTCACTTCCTGTTATGATCCAGAATTCCTGGTTACATTGGTTTATGTGAAATATAACTCACACTATTCCTAATCCTAGTCTGATCCAGTTCTTGCAGTGCTACGCTACGATAACAGAGAGTCGGAAACCCCGTTATCAAGTACACTTAAACCCCTGAACCCCTGCACACTCCTGAACACCTCCACACTGAGGAGGCGAGCCTGTGCTGCAGATCGCTCCGTGCCCATGCTAACAGCTAGTTTTGTTAGCCTCGTAGCTGCAGTGCTGAGACTAAAAGGAGCCCAGCTGAGACACGTACGGTGTGAATCAGTGCTGGGGTGACGGCTGTAGGTCTGCGCTACTACAGCGTTCGTGTGATGGTGCTGGCGCTCTGCTGTAGTTTAGCGTGTGTCTATTTTTAGCGCATTACTTATTCATGGTGGCTCCACGCCGGAGCGCAGTGTGGATGTGTGAATGTGTGTGGATGTGTGAATGCCGGCGTGTGTGTGGGCCCCATGGGTGTGTTTGGAATAATGCATGCGGTGTTCCTCGTGTTGTGGGCCGTGTTTGCCTCCCTCTAAGAATCCACGCCGGATGCGCACACGGTGACCCCGGCAGTGTTCTACAGGCTCGCTGGTGTTTCTGAACAGAGAGCTGTGTTTAATGCTGTGGTCACGTGTTAATGGGATACAGATGACGGCAAACAGGATATTCCATCAATTTCAGCAGAGATGTGTCCGGACTGAGGATGAGTACCTGGTTTTAGTACTACTGAGTCTGATACCGTACTGAGAACCTATGTGGTGTTAAGTAGGCAGTGTTAATGAAGTAGTCAATGAATATATTGTATCCTACCAGCTAAAGCATTACAGCCTAGCGGGTTTAATGTGCATTAGCTAGCTATTAGCTAGAATAGTTAGCTTGGTTGGAGTTGTGCTATATATGGACCTTGCTTTGTGCACTCTGAACTCCTGAACAACCCCCCCACACCATAATCCCCCCTTCGCCAGTAAGACAAGTACCGTTCTTCTAACAACCACCAATCCCAGAGAAGCGTAATTGGTCACTCCAGAGAACACGCCTCCACTGCTCTAGAGTCCAGGGGCGGAGCTTTACACTACTGCACTCCACACTCTGCACTGCGCTTGGTGATGTAAGGCTGGATGCAGCTGCTCGGCCATGGAAACCCATTCTGTGAAGCTCTACACACTGTTCCTGAGCTGATCTGAAGGACACATGAAGTTTGGAGGTCTGTAGTGATGGACTCTGTAGAAAGTTGGTGACCTCTGTGAACTATGACCCTCAGCATCCGCTGACCCCGCTCTGTCATTGTACGTGTCCTACCACTGCGTGAGTTGATGTCATTCCCAGTCGCTTACACTGTGTTCTAATCCCACTGACAGTGGACTGTGGAATATTTAGTAGGAGGGAATTTCACAACTGGACTTGTTACACAGGTAGCATCCTATCACAGTACCACGCTGGAAGCTCCTGAGAGCGAGCCGTTCTCTCACTGACCTCTGTAGGAGCAGTCTGCATGACTAGGTTCTTGGTGTGTCTCACTCTCACGCCTGAGTGTCTCACTCTCACACCTGAGTGTCTCACTCTCACACCTGAGTGTCTCACACTCATGCCTGAGTGTCTCACTCTCACGCCTGAGTGTCTCACTCTAACGCCTGAGTGTCTCACTCTCACGCCTGAGTGTCTCACTCTCACGCCTGAGTGCCTCTCTCTCACACCAGAGTGTATCACTCTCACGCCTGAGTGTATCACACTCACGCCTAAGTGTCTCACTCTCACGCCTGAGTGCCTCACTCTCACGCCTGAGTGTTTCACTCTCACGCCTGAGTGTCTCACTCTCACACCTGAGTGTCTCACTCTCACGCCTGAGTGTCTCACTCTAACGCCTGAGTGTCTTGCTCTCACACCTGAGTGTCTCACTCTCACACCTGAGTGTCTCACTCTCACACCTGAGTGTCTCACGCTCACGCCTGAGTGTCTCACTCTAACGCCTGAGTGCCTCTCTCTCACACCAGAGTGTATCACTCTCACGCCGGAGTGTATCACACTCACGCCTAAGTGTCTCACTCTCATGCCTGAGTGCCTCACTCTCACGCCTGAGTGTTTCACTCTCACACCTGAGTGTCTCGCTCTCACTCCTGAGTGTCTCGCTCTCACTCCTGAGTGTCTCACTCTCACACCTGAGTGTCTCACTCTCACTCCTGAGTGTCTCACTCTCACACCGGATTGTCTCACTCTCACGCCAGAGTGTCTCACACTCACACCTGAGTGTCTCACTCTCACGCCTGAGTGTCTCACGCTCATGCCTGAGTGTCTCACTCTCACGCCTGAGTGTCTCACTCTCACACCTGAGTGTCTCACTCTAACGCCTGAGTGTCTCGCTCTCACACCTGAGTGTCTCACTCTCATGCCTGAGTGTCTCACTCTCATGCCTGAGTGTCTCACTCTCACGCCTGAGTGTCTCACTCTAACGCCTGAGTGCCTCTCTCTCACACCAGAGTGTCTCACTCTCACGCCTGAGTGTCTCACTCTAACGCCTGAGTGTCTCTCTCTCACACCTGAGTGTATCACTCTCACGTCGGAGTGTAGCACACTCGCGCCTAAGTGTCTCACTCTCACGCCTGAGTGCCTCACTCTCACGCCTGAGTGTTTCACTCTCACGCCTGAGTGTTTCACTCTCACGCCTGAGTGTATCACTCTAACGCCTGAGTGTCTCACTCTAACGTCTGAGTGTCTCTCTCTCACACCTGAGTGTCTCACTCTAACGCCTGAGTGTCTCACTCTCACACCTGAGTGTCTCACTCTCACGCCTGAGTGCCTCACTCTCACACCTGAGTTTGTCACTCTCACGCCTGAGTGTCTCACTTTCACGCCTGAGTGTCTCACTCTCACGCTCAAGTGTCTCACTCTCACACCTGAGTGTCTCACTCTCACACCTGATTGTCTCACTCTCACGCCCGAGTGTCTCACTCTCACACCTGAGTGTCTCACTCTCACACCTGAGTGTCTCACTCTCACACCTGAGTGTCTCACTCTCACACCTGAGTGTCTCACTCTCACACCTGAGTGTCTCACTCTCACACCTGAGTGTCTCACTCTCACACCTGAGTGTCTCGCTCTCGCGTCTGAGTGTTGGAGAGGTATGTATGCGGCCGGATTGCTGTAATAATAAGATAATATTTCTGCTTTTATTTAAAGTGTTCTGGAGCCAGAAGGTCACGAGAGTTCACCGCTCAATATAAAGTCTGCCTGAGTGCGGAAGATTTCATACTCGTACGGGGATGATGGACTGTGACCTCATGACCTCCCGTCTGCATCACAGCCCGCTCTGAGATGCTGCTTATAGAAGGAGTTTAAGCAGCGATTAGTTCATAGTCCTCCCCTTTAGTCCCCAAAGAAACATATTATTTCCAGGTTTCCCATCATCAACATTCCATATCCACTCAGGAGACACGTGTAGGTTCACTAGTGGTTCTAGATAGTCAGTAAAGTGTCTATATGTGTGTTATATGTCTATATGTGGAGAATGCTGGTTCCCTTCACCAGCACTGTTAAGAACATCTGAACCACCTCACACCAAACCCTCTCTCACTCACTCTGTACACACCTCACACCAAACCCTCTCTCACTCACTCTGTACACACCTCACACCAAACCCACTCTCACTCACTCTGTACACACCTCACACCAAACCCTCTCTCCCTCACTCTGTACACACCTCACACCAAACCCTCTCTCACTCGCTCTGTACACACCTCACACCAAACCCTCTCTCACTCACTCTGTACACACCTCACACCAAACCCTCTCATCCTCACTCTGTACACACCTCACACCAAACCCTCTCACTCACTCTGTACACACCTCACACCAAACCCTCTCTCACTCACTCTGTACACACCTCACACCAAACCCTCTCACTCACTCTGTACACACCTCACACCAAACCCTCTCTCCCTCACTCTGTACACACCTCACACCAAACCCACTCTACATCACTCTGTACACACCTCACACCAAACCCTATCTCACTCACTCTGTACACACCTCACACCAAACCCTCTCTCCCTCACTCTGTACACACCTCACACCAAACCCTCTCTCACTCGCTCTGTACACACCTCACACCAAACCCTCTCTCACTCACTCTGTACACACCTCACACCAAACCCTCTCTCCCTCACTCTGTACACACCTCACACCAAACCCGCTCTCACTCACTCTGTACACCTCCTCACACCAACCCGCTCTCGCTCACTCTGTACACACCTCACACCAAACCCTCTCTCACTCACTCTGTACACACCTCACACCAAACCCGCTCTCGCTCACTCTGTACACACCTCACACCAAACCCGCTCTCGCTCACTCTGTACACACCTCACACCAAACCCTCTCTCGCTCACTCTGTACACACCTCACACCAAACCCGCTCTCGCTCACTCTGTTCACACACCTCACACCAAACCCTCTCTCACTCACTCTGTACACACCTCACACCAAACCCGCTCTCACTCACTCTGTACACACTCACACCAAAACCCTCTCTCACCCACTCTGTAAACACCTAACAACATACCCTCTCTCCCTCACTCTGTACACACCTCACACCAAACCCCTCTCACTCACTCTGTACACACCTCACACCAAACCCGCTCTCACTCACTCTGTACACACCTCACACCAAACCCGCTCTCACTCACTCTGTACACACCTCACACCAAACCCGCTCTCACTCACTCTGTACGCACCTCACACCAAACCCGCTCTCACTCACTCTGTACACACCTCACACCAAACCCTCTCTCACTCACTCTGTACACACCTCACACCAAACCCGCACTCACTCACTCTGTACACACCTCACACCAAACCCGCTCTCCCTCACTCTGTACACACCTCACACCAAACCCTCTCTCACTCACTCTGTACACACCTCACACCAAACCCTCTCTCACTCACTCTGTACACACCTCACACCAAACCCTCTCTCACTCACTCTGTACACACCTCACACCAAACCCTCTCTCACTCACTCTGTACACACCTCACACCAAACCCTCTCTCACTCACTCTGTACACACCTCACACCAAACCCTCTCTCACTCACTCTGTACACACCTCACACCAAACCCGCTCTCACTCACTCTGTACACACCTCACACCAAACCCTCTCTCCCTCACTCTGTACACACCTCACACCAAACCCTCTCTCCCTCACTCTGTACACACCTCACACCAAACCCTCTCTCACTCACTCTGTACACACCTCACACCAAACCCGCTCTCACTCACTCTGTACACACCTCACACCAAACCCGCTCTCCCTCACTCTGTACACACCTCACACCAAACCCGCTCTCACTCACTCTGTACACACCGCACACCAAACCCGCTCTCACTCACTCTGTACACACCTCACACCAAACCCTCTCTCACTCACTCTGTACACACCTCACACCAAACCCTCTCTCACTCACTCTGTACACACCTCACACCAAACCCGCTCTCACTCGCTCTGTACACACCTCACACCAAACCCTCTCTCACTCACTCTGTACACACCTCACACCGAGCCCTCTCTCACTCACTCTGTACACACCTCACACCAAACCCGCTCTCACTCGCTCTGTACACACCTCACACCAAACCTCCACACTGTTCCAGAAACCTGATTACCAGAACACCAACACTACCGCTCACTTTGGGCTGCCAGCTAAAGCTAATGATGACCAGAGTTGTTCATAATCCATCCCACATGATTACTGATACAGAAGCTGTGACGTGATGACTCGTCTGCCTGTAGAATGTCCAGCTCCTGAGCTACACATCTGTAACAGCTGTACAGTAAACCGGTAGACCTGAGCTGCCAGGGTGGAGAGCTGGTGAAGCAGTGGTCGGGGCACTGACCCGATGCCCTCCTGCAGTCGCTGCCTGTGTTTGTCCAGGCTGTTAGTGTGAGGTGAGCGCGCACGCGTGTGCCTCTGTTAATCCAGCATGTGCTGAGCTGTGCCGCTCTCTCGTGAGCGATGCGGCTCATTGGCGGTCCTGAGAGGACGGATCAGTGTGCGGTAATTACAGTGGTTAATGCTGCATTACACATGGACTTATCACGCCTCACTCCGGCTTCTGGACTGTACTGGGTTTCCGTGCTGAATCTGAGGCTGGATCCTGTGTAATACGTATCAGAGCTGGAGCGCCGCTGTGAGCGGTCCCGGAGCCTGGGCTGAGGCCGTGAGGTTCTGCAGGTGATGTTAGAGTGAGATCAGTCAGAGGAGCGGTGTGTAACTAACACCGCTGCAGTGTTACTCAACACTAATATCTAATTATACCATCACTTACCCAACACCTCACCACACCAACACCAGCACCGGGCTGCTTTCTATTAGTCAGGACCCAGCATATGTCTGTCTGTCCATCAGTCCATCTGTCTGTCCATCAGTCCATCTGTCTGTCCATCAGTTTGTCTGTATGTCTGTCTGTTGGGCTGTCTGTCTATCTGTACGCCTTTCTGTCTGTTGGACTCTCTGTCTGTCTTTCTATCTATCTGTCTGTCTGTTGGACTGTCTGTCTACCTGTACTTCTGTCTGTCTGTCAGCCTGTCTGTCTGTCTGTCTGTCTGTCTGTCTATCTATCTGTATAATTATCTGTTGTGCTGTGTCTGTCTGTCTGTTGGACTGCGTGTCTGTCTGTCTATCTATCTATCTATCTATCTATCTATCTATCTATCTATCTATCTGTCTGTCTGTCTGTCTGTCTGTCTGTCTGTCTATCTATCTATCTATCTATCTATCTATCTATCAGTCTGTCTGTCTATCTGTCTATCTATCTACCTATTTATGTGTCTGCCTGTCTGTCTGTCTGTCTGTCTGTCTGTCTGTCTATCTATCTATCTATCTATCTATCTATCTATCTATCTATCTATCTATCTATGTGTCTGTCTATCTATCTATCTATCTATCTATCTATCTATCTATCTATGTGTCTATGTGTCTTTGTGTCTGTCTGTCTGTCTGTCTACTTATCTGTTGGACTGTCTGTTGGACTGTCTGATTGTCTGTCTGTCTGTTGGGCTGTCTGATTGGCTGTCTGTCCATCTGCCATGGTTGGATCTTTATTTATAGGATCTAATATATTTATAAAAGCTGTGTTTGTAGATGAAATGTGATTCTACTCAGAAGTCACACACACACACACACACACACACACACACACACACACACACACACAGAAACACACAGACCACCTGCTGTCATGCCGGGGTGTGTATATGTGTGTGTGTGTGTGTGTGTGTGTGTGTGTGTGTGTGTGTGCGTGTGATTCCAGTGAGTTTCGCGTAAAGATATTCAGGTCCCTCACGCTCGGCTCTGTTACCATGGCAACAGGCCCAGACTCCCCCAGACGAATCAGACCGGAGTGAGAAAGGAAAAAAATATCCCGGCAACCAGCCGCTCATGAGAAACAGCTCTGATGAGCAATTTACGCTTAAGAGCCGGAGAACGGCGCTGGAAATTAAAGCTGCGCTCCGTAAGATCATTTTCCCTTTTTCAATCAGTCCGGCGCACGAGCGGCGCGCCAAAATCAGCTCAGCGCAATTCATACCCACATTCCATTACTCTATTACTGCACTGTAGCTTAGAGTCCGCAATCAAGAGCAGCAGAGTCAAAAGTCCATTAGACTGGAGACGAGTCGGGTCGAGGGGTCGCGCGGTGTACCGCTCATCAAGTGCTATCGCGATACCGTCATAACCACCAGGCAGGTAACTCCATCAGAAGTTACGCTGGCATTCACACCAGTCCGGGAATCCATTCATACTGGACCAAAATCACAGTCAGCTACAGTAATCCTGCTCCAATAAGGCTTACTGTTCATGCATGGTTGTCTTTGGGTTGCCAGGTATTCCACACTGTGATCGGTACACATAATAAGAGGGGTTGTTTTCATTTCCTGTTCTTTTCTGTCATCATTGGTCCAAACAAAAACAGACCCACCACAGCTTAAGATCCTCCCACACTGCACTTTGTTGGCGAATCTGGCAACCCTGCTTTATGGAGAAAGAACGTGAGTGAAACACACACGGGAAATGGTATGAATATTAATACGCTTGTATCCTAAATCCTAAAACAGCGTTCTTCATACGGTTGCTCTAATGATCGGTACTCAGTATCGTGATATCTGTGCAGCCGCAAAATGTAGACGAGCCCCTTAGCTGTGGTCCGAGGGGTATTTGAATGTGAGTCTGATACATCAGTTACTATATAAACTCCACCATGTGTGTCCATGTCTAAACGAGGATGAGGCTGTAAATCCCTGTGTGGTGTGAGTGACGGGATCCATAGATTGGGAAGAGGTGGTACAGTGCAGGGAATGTCTCGTTCCATGTGTGGAAAATGGCTCCAGAGCAGATGTTAATGATTGGCTAAAAGGAGGGACTGCATGTGGGCGTGGCCAAAGACCATAGTGTGAAGGAAGTAGCTGAATCTGCAGGTGTATGGAAGCCTACGGTCATACGGGTCTACCAGCAGTGGATAAATCCCAGTCTACAGGGAATTCTCCTCGGAATTGTGCCAGGGAAGGCATCCACCAAATCCGGCCCAACTGAGCAGTTCTCTGATGTGTCTGAACACTGATGTGGACTTGTCCAGTCCATGCCCAATCTAGTGGAGGTGTTATACTGGTTTCAGGGGACTCATTTACTGTGAGCTTATAAACACAGGAGACTCCAATATGCAAATGAGTTCTCCAAGAACCACTAAAGACTGACCAATCAGGAGGCACGGAGCCTCAACAGTCTGCTGTAAAGGTGCATTACTCAGGTTTGGAGTGGTGCGGTATGTACAGTCTTTTATTTACCAGAGATATTTATAGAAGAAGGCTGCGATATGCAAATGAGCCAATCAGTGACCAATCAGTAAAGCCGAGCAATCAGGAGGTGCAGAGAGTCAGAAATGCAATCAAACGATTGGGTGCAGCGTGCTGTTCGCTTATGTGTGATTGATGTAACACAGAGCGCTACGGTACGTAATTGAGCCTCCAGCCAATCAGCGTCTGCTTACAGAGGAGCTCTGGGTGACTCGAGTCTCTCGTGTGATGCAACCAACAGCAGATGATCTTAGTTTTAGGTAACGCAGGCTGGGCGCATTACGGAGTCAGTGACGTAGTGCAGGGTGTAGCGCAATATGTAGCAATGTAATTGCAATATAGTCCATTGTGATGAATTAATGAGGCTGAAGAAGCACGGCGTGGTTGTGAACAGCCAGCCAGTGCTGGAGTAGCAAGCCAACATGGCCCCCCCCCCCCCGCCCCGCAAATACCAGGGGGTACTTCACACACTGCTTATAGGAACGTCTGTTCACTAAGCGGCCAATTGAATCTGGAGGGACATGTAAACGTGTGGCATCACGTGTTTACCATATCAGCCAGCCTCAGTCAGGGACTTCCACCTACTTTCCAAAATTTCTGATGTTCCGATGTAAACAGAGCCGGTAACAGTGGTTCCGTGTGAAAAGGCTCCGTTCTAGATAAAGTCTGAACTGTTCCCAGTGGTTGGTGAAGGTAACCAGACGTCCCCTCTAAAACCTCCCTCACAGAAAGTTCCTACATGAGGTGGTTCTGAATACGCTGCCTGATGTCTGAGACGCTGGTTATGATAGTGTGGAGAAGATCTCAGCCTTAAACTCCATTCATGGTGGAGGGATACATGCTGCAGGGTGCTGTGAGGTCAAATAGTCCCCCACAGAAACTTAGTATTTCCAGGTTTTCCAGATTTTCCATCATCAACATTCCATACACACTCAGAAGACACGTGCAGGTTCACTGGTGTTTTAGATGGTCAATAAAATGTCTGTATGTGTGTTCTAGACAAGGAGAACCCTGGTTCCCATCCCCACCACTAATCTCCCCGTGTAGGTGTCAGGCTGGGTTGGTGTGTAGGTGCTGCATTAATGATTTTGCTGTAATATTAAATTCCTAACGCAGTAGTCAATTATAGCAGCGGCAGCAGTGTGTGTGTGTGTGTGTGTGTACGTGTGGATGAAGAGTCCTGAGATGCCATCGCCTCCCTCCGCACACACACACACACACACACATTACATAACCCTCTCCTCTCTGCACACTCGCTCTGTCACAGAATATCACGTTTGTTTATCCGTTAGTGTGACTGAAATGTTGCACCAAAGCATTATTATTTAAAGCTTCCCGTCGCGTCCGTCCGGCAGCAGCGGGGACCCATTCCCTATAAACAGCCCTGCGAATCCCTCCATCCTCCGGCTCAGTGCTATGGGAGGCGTGGACTCAGAGTTTAAACGGTTCTCTGATGTTCTAGTTTGAAGGTTTGTGATTTTGTTCAGGGTAAAAAATGTCCAGATCCGGTTCTACACACACATTTCCAACCTGTGATCTGGTTCTAGGTTGAAACAAGCTGTTTCCCTTTTGTTGGTGAGCTCATGAATGTATAGATGAGCTCTGCTCTGATTGGCTGGTTTACAGCGAGACTCCACCCCTGATGATCACACAGAAACACCATGTGGAAATAGACTAAATAAAATGAGCCCCTGTGTAAATAAGCTCCGCCCTCATACTATTTAGTTAGATGTGCTAGTTGGCTCGGAGCTAATGCTAGTAGCTAACGTTAGCTATACTAGCTACTGGCTTTCTATCTGGACATCAACACACAGTAGATTATGATCAGGGATGGTTTATGGATGTGCTGGATAATCCGGGATGGTTTATGGATGTGCTGGATGATCAGGGATGGTTTATGGATGTGCTGGATGATCAGGGATGGTTTATGGATGTGCTGGATGATCAGGGATGGTTTATGGATGTGCTGGATAATCAGTTGTAGTTTAGTCGTGCTGGATGATCACGAATGGTTTAGGAAAGTGCAGGATAATAAGTCATGGTTGCAGATTTGCTGGATAATCAGTGTTGGTTGCGGATGTGCTGGATGATCAGCGTTGGTTTATGGATGTGCTGGATGATCAGCAGTGGTTAACGGATGTGCTGGATGGTCAGTGTTGGTTTACAGATGTGCTGGATGATCAGTGGTGGTTTATGGATGTGCTGGATGATCAGTGGTGGTTTACGGATGTGCTGGATGATCAGTGGTGGTTTATGGATGTGCTGGATGATCAGTGGTGGTTTATGGATGTGCTGGATGGTCAGTGTTGGTTTATGGATGTGCTGAATGATCAGTGGTGGTTTACGGATGTGCTGGATGAACAGTGTTGGGTTACGGATGTGCTGGATGGTCAGTGTTAGTTGGGGATGTGCTGGATAATCAGCCTTGGTTTACGGATGTGCTGGATAATCAGCGTTGGTTTACAGATGTGCTGGATGATCAGGGATGGTTTACGGATATGCTGGATAATCAGCGTTGGTTTACAGATGTGCTGGATGATCAGTGGTGGTTTACAGATGTGCTGGATGATCAGTGGTGGTTTACGGATGTGCTGGATGGTCAGTGTTGGTTTATGGATGTGCTGCATAATCAGCGTTGTTTTATGGGTGTGCTGGATGATCAGCGGTGGTTTATGGATGTGCTGGATGATCAGTGGTGGTTTACGGATGTGCTGGATAATCAGCGTTGGTTTACGGATGTGCTGGATGATCAGCGGTGGTTTACGGATGTGCTGGATGGTCAGTGTTGGTTTATGGGTGTGCTGGATGATCAGTGGTGGTTTATGGATGTGCTGGATGATCAGTGGTGGTTTACGGATGTTCTGGATGATCAGTGGTGGTTTACGGATGTGCTGGATGGTCAGTGTTAGTTGGGGATGTGCTGGATAATCAGTGTTGGTTGCAGATGTGCTGGATGATCAGTGTTGGTTGCGGATGCACTGAATGATCAGGGATGGTTTATGGGTGTGCTGGATAATCAGCGTTGGTTTACGAATGTGCTGGATGATCAGCGGTGGTTTACGGATGTGCTGGATGGTCAGTGTTGGTTTATGGGTGTGCTGGATGATCAGTGGTGGTTTATGGATGTGCTGGATGATCAGTGGTGGTTTACGGATGTTCTGGATGATCAGTGGTGGTTTACGGATGTGCTGGATGGTCAGTGTTAGTTGGGGATGTGCTGGATAATCAGTGTTGGTTGCAGATGTGCTGGATGATCAGTGTGGGTTGGTTGAATGATCAGGGATGGTTTTATGGATGTGCTGGATGATCAGGGATGGTTTATGGATGTGCTGGATAATCAGTTGTGTAGTTTAGGTCGTGCTGGATGCTGGTTTAGGAAAGTGCAGGATAATAAGTCATGGTTGCAGATTTGCTGGATAATCAGTGTTGGTTGCGGATGTGCTGGATGATCAGCGTTGGTTTATGGATGTGCTGGATGATCAGCAGTGGTTAACGGATGTGCTGGATGGTCAGTGTTGGTTTACAGATGTGCTGGATGATCAGTGGTGGTTTATGGATGTGCTGGATGATCAGTGGTGGTTTATGGATGTGCTGGATGGTCAGTGTTGGTTTATGGATGTGCTGGATGATCAGTGGTGGTTTACGGATGTTCTGGATGATCAGTGGTGGTTTACGGATGTGCT
This sequence comes from Prochilodus magdalenae, assembly GCA_024036415.1. NCBI lineage: Eukaryota > Metazoa > Chordata > Actinopteri > Characiformes > Prochilodontidae > Prochilodus > Prochilodus magdalenae. The sequence continues at coordinate 126,549 of JAMWET010001992.1, read as the reverse complement.
GGATGGTCAGTGTTAGTTGGGGATGTGCTGGATAATCAGTGTTGGTTGCAGATGTGCTGGATGATCAGTGTTGGTTGCGGATGCACTGAATGATCAGGGATGGTTTATGGATGTGCTGGATGATCAGGGATGGTTTATGGATGTGCTGGATAATCAGTTGTAGTTTAGTCGTGCTGGATGATCACGAATGGTTTAGGAAAGTGCAGGATAATAAGTCATGGTGGATGTCCTGGATGATCAGTGTTAATTGGGGATGTGTTGGATGATCAGGGGTGGTTTATGGATGTGCTGGATGATCAGGGGTGGTTTATGGATGTGCTGGATGATCAGTGGTGGTTTATGGATGTGCTGGATGATCAGTGGTGGTTTATGGATGTGCTGGATGATCAGTGGTGGTTTATGGATGTGCTGGATGATCAGCAGTGGTTAACGGATGTGCTGGATGGTCAGTGTTGGTTTACAGATGTGCTGGATGATCAGGGGTGGTTTATGGATGTGCTGGATGATCAGTGGTGGTTTATGGATGTGCTGGATGATCAGTGGTGGTTTATGGATGTCCTGGATGATCAGTGGTGGTTTATGGATGATTAGTGTTGGTTGCGGATGTGCTGGATGATCAGGGGTGGTTTACTCATGTGCTGGATGTGAGTGTTGGGTTGGATGTGCTGGATGGTCAGTGTTAGTGGGGGATGATTGGATAAATCAGCCTTTTGGTTTACGGATGTGCTGGATGAATCAGGTTGGTTTACAGGATGTGCTGGATGATCAGGGGTGGTTTATGGATGTGCTGGATGATCCGCGTTGGTTTACAGTGTGTGGTTGATCAGGACAGATGTGCTGGATGATCAGGGGTGGTTTATGGATGTGCTGGATGATCATTGTGGTTTATGGATGATTACAGATGTGCTGGATGATCAGTGGTGCGGATGTGCTGGATGATCAGGTTGGTGGTTTATGGATGATCAGCGGTGGTTTACGGATGAGTGGATGTCAGTGTTGGTTTACGGATGTGCTGGATGATCAGTGGTGGTTTACGGATGTGCTGGATGATCAATGTTGGTTTATGGGTGTGCTGGATGATCAGTGGTGGTTTACGGATGTGCTGGATGATCAGTGTTGGTTTATGGGTGTGCTGGATGATATGGGGTGGTTTATGGATCTCCTGGATGATCAGTGTTGGTTGCGGATGTGCTGGATGATCAGTAGTGGTTTACGGATGTGCTGGATGATCAGTGTTGGTTTACGGATGTGCTGGGATGATGTTAGTTGGGGATGTGCTGGATAATCAGTGTTGGTTGCAGATGTGCTGGATGATCAGTGTTGGTTGCGGATGCACTGAATGATCAGGGATGGTTTATGGGTGTGCTGGATAATCAGCCTTGGTTTACGGATGTGCTGGATGATCAGGGATGGTTTACGGATGTGCTGGATGATCAGGGATGGTTTACGGATGTGCTGGATAATCAGCGTTGGTTTACGGATGTGCTGGATGATCAGGGATGGTTTACGGATGTGCTGGATAATCAGCGGTGGTTTACGGATGTGCTGGATGGTCAGTGTTGGTTTATGGATGTGCTGGATGGTCAGTGTTGGGTTTATGGATGTGCTGGATGATCAGGGATTGTTTACGGATGTGCTGGATGATCAGGGATGGTTTATGGGTGTGCTGGATGATCAGTGTTAGTTGGGGATGTGTTGGATGATCAGCGGTGGTTTATGGATGTGCTGGATGATCAGGGGTGGTTTATGGATGTGCTGGATGAATGTTAGTATGTATAATGGATGATGTGGGTGGTTTATGAGGGCTGGTATCAGGGGTGGTATGGATGAGTAGTGTTGGCGCTGTGGATGATCACTTTATTGATGTGCTGGATGATCAGTGGTGGTTTATGGATGTGCTGGATGATCAGGGGTGGTTTATGGATGTCCTGGATGATCAGTGGTGGTTTATGGATGATTAGTGTTGGTTGCGGATGTGCTGGATGATCAGGGGTGGTTTATGGATGTGCTGGATGATCAGTGGTGGTTTATGGATGTGCTGGATGATCAGTGTTGGTTTATGGGTGTGCTGGATGATCAGTGAGTGCTGGATGATCAGTGTCTTATGGGGTTGGAGTGCTGGTGGTTTATGGATGCAAGAGATCACATGTGCATGATCAGGGGTGTCTCTCTCTCTGGAATCCATCTTAATCTCTCTCTCTCTCTGTAGATAATCTAAACAGGGACTGTGCCGTATGAATGTGTATGTATAATGTATGTGTATGTATGAGGGTGTATGAGGGTGTATGTCTTTTGGCGCTGTGAATCACTCTCTAACACACTGTGACGCTTCAGTGAACCCGAACACCTCTGAGAGAGGGAGAGAGAGAGAGAAACAAGATAGTGGAAGAGAAAAGAGAAAGAGTAGGGGACAGAGAGGGAGAAGATAGAGAGGGGGAGAGGTCTGGGGTTAGTGGCTCTGCAAGAGTCACAAGGCATCTGTCTCTCTCTCTCCTCCATCTTAATCTCTCTCTCTCTCCTTCTATCTCTCTCTCACTCACTCTCTCTCTCCGCCTCTATCTTAATCTCACTCTCTATCCTTCTCTCACTCATTCTCTCTCTTTTTCTCTCTTCCCCCCTCTATATTTCCCTCACTCTTCTACTTTCTCACTCACTCATTCTCTCTCCTCCATCTTAATCTCACTCTCTCTCCTTCTCTCACTCTCTCTCTCTCTCCCACTTCCCTCGATCTTTCTCTCACTCACTCTCCTCTCTCACTCATTCTCTCTCTCCCTCTCCCCCCTCTATATTTCCCTCACTCTCCTACTCACTCACCCACTCACTCACTCACTCACTCACTCTCTCCTCCATCTTAATCTCACTCTCTCTCCTTCTCTCTCTCTTTCTCTCTCTCTCTCTTTCTTCTATCTCTCACACTCACTCTCTCTCTCACCCTCTATCTTTCTCTCCCTCTCTATCTGTCTCTCTCTCCTTCTCTCTCTCTCTCACTTACTCTCTCCACCTCTATCTTTCTCACTCTCTCTCTCTCTCTGTCTTTCTTACTCTCCCCCTCTCTTTCTCTCACTCTCCCTCTGTTTCCTTCCACCTCTCACTTTCTTTCTCTCCTTCTTCCTCTCTCTCTCTCTCTCTCTCTCTCTCTATTTCTCCCTTTTTGTCTCTCCGTCTCTCCTTCTCTCACTATCCTCCTCTCCGTCTCTGCCCCGCCCTCTCTCTCTCTCTTCATCTATCCTTCTCTCCATGTCTCAGCCTCTTGCTGTCTCGAGTATTATATGCGGAGGAGAGAAACAATAAAAGGCTTAGAGGAAGCAGGAAGGACAGAGCGATAGACCGAGCCAGGGAGAGAGAGAGAAGGGAAGGAGGGATGAGGAATGAAAGAAGGAGGTTCAGGGTAATGCGCCTCCAGCTGCAGAACCCTCATTAGACCACATTAGTCCCTCTGTTTGTGTTCACTCGCAGATCTGAGCTTCATAAGCTTGTTCCAGATCAGCACGTTCCTGCCTAGAACCACAGAACCAACATAACTGTACTAACACTATACTGCAGAACACTACAGAACATACTATATAACATACTCTAGAACATGTTCTGTACTGTAGAAGGAACTACGCTAACACTGTGGAACGTTCCTCAGTCCATACTGATACCATGGAATGTACCGTAAGGCTTCAGTACAGGCAAGGGTTCTATTTAGAGCCCTGGGTTCTATACAGATCCATTTGCATGTTTAAATGGTTCTCTGCATGCTGAAATGGATCTTAGTGTGGAATGTGTTCTATAAATAGTTCCACATGTACACTGAATAGGGTTCCTCTATATCGTGCCATGCCTGGCACCGGAACCCTGGCAGAACCGTGTTCTGTGCCGTTGAGGAAGCAAAATGAACTGAAAGTGCCAGAATAGCTGAAAGGTGGAGAACTGCGTCTGTGCTGTAGTTAAGGTTCTGGTTCTCCCCGCAGGCCGTCCTCTCATTTAACTAATAATGAGTGTGATTATCCTGGAGGAGACCCTGAGCGCCGGTGTGGGGGGCTGCCGGGGGCGTGGCTAATGCAGCAGCGCGGTGCAGTGTTTCACAGGTGTAGACTGCGCTGATGCATTAATGCTAAATCGAACTACTGTGCCCGGCCATTTTATCGGAAACCCCTCCTTATAGCTCCAGCTAGAGACTGTAGCTCTGACCTGCTGATCTAGCTACTGCTGTAGAAGCTGACCATGGATGAACAGGGTGAGGAACTTGGAGTATGTGGAAGGTGTTTCAGGTGCTCTACGCTGGTGATGGTCATCGACCAGGTTCTTGCTGGTCTAAGATGTTCAAGATGGTTCTTCAGCTGGACTACGTGAAAACCTAGGGAAATCTTTGGTGAAAGCAAATATGTAGAACCCTTTTGGGCCCTTAAATGGTTCTTTGTGTGGTGAGATGGTTCTTCAGGTTGATGGACGCCGTGTTATATGCGTTTCCATATAGAGCCTTTTTTAAAGCCTGACATCACAACAATAGAAGAACCCTGTTTTTGGTCCCCTATAGATCCATATACAAGAGAACAGACTGATGGAGAACAGGTTCTACGTAGAACCCTTTGCTCTGCATAGAACCCATTGCCATCTTTTTAAAGTAATGTTGGTCAAACTGGCTAAGAGGGTCGAACAACTTCACCATCAAACTCAAACAACAACCTACCAGCTAATACCGCTAAGCTGTTTCATTCAGCAGGCTAAAGAGATGCTAGAGCAGGAACGGTGTATCTAGAACACTGAGCTTATTAGACACGGTAAAAAAGGGAGGAGTCCTGATTTTATAGATAAAACATGAAATCAAAACAAATAAAAGAACATCAGCAAAACCAGTGAAAAGAACAGAAAGGGGCGCTAGCTGGAAGTGCTAGTTGGAAGTGCTAGCAGGGATTGCTAGCAGGAAGTGCTAGCGGAAGTGCTAGCAGGGAGGAAGTATTTACAGCAAGTAGTAAAGGAGCTAAATCATGTGGAAGGAATACATATGTACATGTATTTGCATATATTAAAATATATAGAGAGTTTTTAATGTGTTTGGGGTGATAACAATAAGCACATAGTCAATTTTACTTATGTTAGCTTAGCATAGAGACCTTTAGCATGAAGAAACAATTAGATTGTTTGGTGATGCATGTTTTTAGAAAATTATTTTATTGTGATTAAACTTCTTTTTGTTTAATAGTTACATAGTTCAGTTCAATAAAACCTCAGATACTATAATAAGTTCACCTTTGGAAATTGGAGTGATGTACTTGTTGCTTGTTTCCTGTGTGGTGAGAACAGTAAAGGTGTATATATCCACCTGTAGTGAAGTTTTTTAGCTTACCTCTGCCGATTGGTAGAGATGACACAATCAGGATATTTTCAACACTTGAGGAGTGAGTGAGTGAATGAGTAAATGAAAGAGTGAGTGAGTGAAGGAGTAAGTGAGTGAGTGAGTAAGTGAAGGAGTGAGTGAGTGAGTGAGTGAGTAAATGAAGGAGTGAGTGAGTGAAGGAGTGAGTGAGTGAATTAAGGAGTGAGTGAGTAAGTGGGTAAATGAAGGAGTGAGTCAGTAAGTAAGTGAAGGAGTGAGTAAGTGAATGAGTGAGTGAGTGAGTGAGTGAATGAAGGAATGAATCAGTAAGTGAAAGAGTAAGTGAATGAGTGAGTGAGTGAATGAATGAAAGAGTAAGTTAGTGAGTGAAGGAGTGAGTGAGTGAGTAAATGAAGGAGTGAGTGAGTGAAGGAGGGAGTGAGTGAGTGACTGACTGACTGAAGGAATGAGTGAATGAAGGAGTGAGTGAGTAAGGGAGTGAGTGAGGAAGTGAAGGAGTGAGTGAGTAAAGTAGTGAGTGAGTGAGTGAGTAAATGAAGGAGTGAGTAAATAAGGGAGTGAGTGAGTGAGTGAAGAAGTAAGTGAGTGAGTAAGTGGGTGAATGAAGAAGTGAGTGAGTCAGTAAGTAAAGGAGTGAGTAAGTGAAGGAGTGAGTGAATGAAAGAGTAAGTTAGTGAGTGAAGGAGTGAGTGAGTAAGTGAAGGAGGGAGTGAGTGAGTAAGTGAGTCAGTAAGTAAGTGAAGCAGTGAGTAATTGAATGAAGGAGTAATTTAGTGAGTGATAGAGTGAGTGAATGAATGAGTGAAGGAGTGAGTGAATGAGTGAAGGACTGTTATACTTGGTTTCGTAACCTTGTAGCTCCAGCTCTACACTGCTTGCGGTGCTGTGCCTCCGGAGTTACTCCACCCAGCATCCCTGTTAGCTTTGGAGTGTTATCCACGCTGCTAATGGTGGAATCACCTTCTGTCGGAGAGTTTAGAGGCAGTGAGGAACTGACTCCAGCAGCTGCTACACAATGAAGCGTGCAGCGGTGGGCATTAGCATGGAGGCTAAGGCTAGTTAAGCCTGCTAACAGGATTATTACAGTATGTGCTGGTGCGGGCGGAGTAAGCGGGAGGTTTTTATTCCCAGTCTCCGCCGTGAGCTCTGGAGATTCACCACGAGGCACAGTAATGACCGTGAATCCCTTCATGTTCAGCAGTTCTCCTCTCCGCTCACGGTGCTAGCCTGTACATGCCTTTGAACGCGCCTGTCCTGCGCCCCTGCGCTGCCCCCTGCTATGGGTGGGTTTTTTGGTCAGCGTGTTGTTTTGGACATTGCTTAGCCTGGCAGTGTTCAGTCTTGCTGCGTGAGGGTTTTGGGTTTCCGCCGTGCTTGGCGTTCCCTGCGGCAGTTTTATAGAGGGCACGTAACGTCAGGCTGAACTCTTTCAAGGTTTCATGTTTAGGTGTGCAGATATTCACACATACCGCACTGTGCAATGTTTAGAGACCAAATTATTGGTACTTTTAATGAGTGAATTAATATCATATATTCATTAATAAAATTAATATTAATTTACTGTAGTATTTTATTTAGTAATGGTAATTTAATAAATAAATAAATCTTGGAACATCCAGCATCTAAACCTAATATCTAATATCTCCTGAAGTGAATAACTAGCACTCGGACTTCAGCACAGTGCTGCACATGGAGTTGCTCAGTAGCTCACCGTACACTTGTACACTCACATAGACATCCATACCAGCCCGACATATTCACTGTCGCACTCTGGTGGTCCGGGTATCAGCTAGCCTTTCGGTTTGGCCAAACATGTGGATTAAAAATCAGACATGACTGCAGTAATGCTAGTTTCTGTTAGCAGCCCTATGGATTTCTAATAGTATGTTAGCACTAAGCTAATGCTCCTAATTCAGTTACAGCAGAGTCTGAGTCATGATTCATTTACAGGAGAGTCTGAGTCGTGATTTAGGTACAGGAGAGTCTGACTCATGATAAATTTACAGCAGAGTCAGAATCATGATTCGGTTACAGGAAGGTCTCAGTCACGATTCATTTACAGCAGAGTCTGAGACATGATCCATTTACAGCAAAGTCAGAGTCATGATTCAGTTACAGGAGAGTCTGAGTCATGATTCAGTTACAGGAGAGTCTGAGTCATGATTCAGTTACAGGAGAGTCTGAGTCACGATTCATTTACAGCAGAGTCAGAGTCATGATTCGGTTACAGAAGAGTCTGAGTCATGATTCAGTTACAGGAGAGTCAGAGTCATGATTCAGTTACAGTAGAGTCAGAGTCACGATTTAGTCACATAAGAGTTTGAGTCATGTTTCTGTTATAGGAGAGTCAGAGTCATGATCCATTTATAGCAGAGTCAGAGTCATGATTCGGTTACAGGCAAATCTGAGTCACGTTTCTGTTATAGGAGAGTCTGAGTCGTGATTCATTTACAGGAGAGTCAGAGTCATGATTCGTTACAGGCGAGTCTGAGTCACGTTTCTGTTATAGGAGAGTCTGAGTCACGTTTCTGTTATAGGAGAGTCTGAGTCACGTTTCTGTTATAGGAGAGTCTAAGTCGTGATTCATTTACAGGAGAGTCAGAGTCACGATTTCGTCACACGAGAGTTGGAGTACAGTGTGATTCGCGAAGGGTCAGTCTCTGTACACACATCACTGCTGCCTTCAGGGCAGCTATTTTCAGATAGGTCCGCGGTTCATGTCGTTCCAGTGCAGACATCCTTTTAGGCTTTCTAGAAGCAAACAGAGCAATCACTGCACCAACTGCTTCACTGGAACCTGCGATTCCAGTCCCGCCGAGGCTTTCAGAGAGACCTTCACTTCTGGCTCTGCTGCAGACGGCAGCTTGGCTTTGAGAGCTGCTTGAAGGATGCTTGTTCTTCCTCTTCAAGGCCTTTAAGTCTCACTTTTTATCTTCAGCTACAGTTAAAGTACCACAGATACCAAAATGCCTGTCTGTAGCGTCATATACTGCCCCCTCCTGGGCCTGTGTGGTACAGGCTCCTCCCTGGATCCCTCTTCTCCACCCTTTGCTCACACCTGCAGCTGATCATTGCCTCATTAGGCCTGCTACCTGAGTGTGAGGTGTAAACAGAGTGAGTGAGTGAGAGCGGGTTTGGTGTGCGGTGTGTACAGAGTGAGTGAGTGAGAGCGGGTTTGGTGTGTGGTGTGTACAGAATGAGTGAGAGCGGGTTTGGTGTGTGATGTGTACAGAGTGAGTGAGTGAGAGCGGGTTTGGTGTGCGGTGTGTACAGAGTGAGAGAGTGAGAGAGGGTTTGGTGTGCAGTGTGTACAGAGTGAGCGAGAGCAGGTTTGGTGTGCGGTGTGTACAGAGTGAGAGAGTGAGAGCGGGTTTGGTGTGCGGTGTGTACAGAGTGAGTGAGAGGGTTTGGTGTGAGGTGTGTACAGAGTGAGTGAGAGTGGGTTTGGTGTGAGGTGTGTACAGAGTGAGTGAGAGTGGGTTTGGTGTGCGGGGTGTACAGAGTGAGTGAGTGAGAGCGGGTTTGGTGTGCGGTGTGTACAGAGTGAGTGAGTGAGTGAGAGTGGGTTTGGTGTGAGGTATGTACAGAGTGAGTGACTGAGAGTGGGTTTGATGTGAGGTGTGTACAGAGTGAGTGAGAGTGGGTTTGGTGTGAGGTGCGTACAGAGTGAGTGAGAGCGGGTTTGGTGTGAGGTGTGTACAGAGTGAGTGAGTGAGTGAGAGCGGGTTTGGTGTGCGGTGTGTACAGAGTGAGTGAGTGAGTGAGTGAGAGTGGGTTTGGTGTGAGGTGGTTCAGATGTTTTATACAGTGGTGGTGATGGGAACCAGGGTTCTCCATGTCTAGAACACACATACAGACATTTTAAACCACCAGTGGACCTACACGTGTCTTCTGAGTGTGTATGGAATGTTGATGATGAAAATCTGGAAATACTAAGTTTCTTTGGGGGACTACTTGACCTCACAGCGCCCTGCAGCATGTATCCCTCCACCATGAATGGAGTTTAAGGCTGAGATCTTCTCCACACTATCATAAACAGCGTCTCAGACATCAGGCAGCGTATTCAGAACCACATCATGTAGGAACTTTCTGTGAGGGAGCTTTTAGAGGGGGACGTCTGGTTACCTTCACCGCCACTCATTTTCTGTTGTTTGATCTTTATTGAAGTTCCATCTTTGTCCTCTATCAGGTTGTGTCCTTTCACCTGAAGCCCTGATGTAATTCTATTCCCTCTGTTATTAACCTGAACATGATACAGGTGTAATAAGAAAAACCTGTTTCTGTCCATGACCCCTCTGCTAAATGTGGCAGTGCTGTGTTTGTTGTAAATATGTGTCTCCTGGATTGTGACCGTCTTCTCTGAGCCATGATTGGCTGATCTGCAGTGGTGTGCGGTCGGTGTTGACAGTTGTATGTAAGCCTCTTGCATGCCGGCTCTGACTCCGCTCATCCTTCTCGTCTCTTCTGCAGGTGGCGAGTTGAGCGTGGAGCCAAAGATCACCCAGTGCTGGATCTCAGAAGGACTTTAAGAGTGGACGGACCCTTGAGGGTGCATGGAGCGCTCAAGGACGACACAAGGACGGCCGGGGACTCGTGCCTGCCTCTGGTTGGGCCTTGTCTCTGTGGCAACGACCTTTGTGTGCACAGAGGCTCGGGCGGCGCCGACCTCCGATGCCCCTGGCAATGTGACTTGTGTGGATGTATCACCGAAATGCAAGCCGGGTATCATCTTGCCCATCTGGTACCCCGAAGACCCTTCCATGGGCGACAAGATCGCAAGGGTCATTGTATACTTTGTCGCCATGATCTATATGTTCTTGGGTGTTTCCATCATCGCCGACCGCTTCATGGCAGCCATCGAGGTCATCACCTCTCAGGAGAGGGAGATCGTGGTCAAAAGACCCAATGGGGAGACCACCACCACCACCATCCGGGTCTGGAACGAGACTGTGTCCAACTTGACCCTGATGGCTCTAGGATCTTCTGCCCCGGAGATCCTGCTGTCCGTTATTGAAATCTGCGGCCATGACTTTCACGCTGGCGAGCTGGGGCCGTCCACCATCGTGGGCAGCGCGGCCTTTAACATGTTCGTGATCATTGGCCTGTGCGTGTCTGTGATTCCGGATGGCGAGGTACGCAAGGTCAAGCACCTTCGCGTCTTCTTTGTCACGGCTGGTTGGAGCGTCTTCGCATATGTTTGGCTCTACATGATCCTGGCTGTCTTCTCGCCGAACGTGGTGCAGGTCTGGGAGGGTCTACTGACGCTGGCCTTTTTCCCCGTATGCGTCCTGCTGGCCTGGGCAGCTGACCGGCGCTTGCTCTTCTACAAGTTTGGCCACAAAAAGTACCGTGCCGACAAGCACCGTGGCGTCATCATCGAGACGGAAGGTGACCGCTCCAAAGGCGGCATCGAAATGGACGGCAAGATGGTCAATTCGCACTTTGTGGATGGTGCCAACAGCAACCTGATAGGCTTGATGGAAGGCAAGGAAATGGACGAGTCTCGCAGGGACATGATCCGGATCCTGAAGGACCTCAAGCAGAAGCATCCCGAAAAGGACCTAGACCAGCTTGTGGAGATGGCCAACTACTATGCTCTGTCGCACCAACAAAAGAGCCGGGCCTTCTACCGTATCCAGGCGACGCGAATGATGACCGGCGCTGGGAATATCCTGAAGAAACACGTGGCCGAACAGGCTAAACGGAGCACTAGTGTCCAGGAGGTCCACGTAGAGGAGGAGGAGGACTTTGTGACGAGGATTGCCTTTGAACCAGCTACATATCAGTGCCTAGAGAACTGCGGTGCCGCTCTTCTGACCGTCGTGCGCAAAGGGGGCGACGTCGCCAAGACCATCTACGTGGATTACAAGACGGAGGACGGTTCGGCTAACGCTGGTGCGGATTATGAGTTCACCGAGGGCACTGTGGTGTTCAAACCCGGCGAGGTTATCAAGGAGATCGCCATCGGCATCATCGACGATGACATCTTCGAGGAGGACGAACACTTCTTTGTGCGGATCAGCAATGTCCGCATCCTGGAGCTGGAGGACGAGGTGCTGTCGCCCAACAGCCTCCCGTACCCCAAAGCCGTGCTGGGATTTCCCGCCGTTGCGACGGTGACCATTCTTGACGATGACCATGCCGGCATCTTCACGTTTGAGAGCGAGTCCGTTCACGTGAGCGAGAGCGTGGGCGTGATGGAGGTGAAGGTGCTGCGGACATCTGGAGCCAGGGGGACTGTTATTGTGCCGTTCCGAACTGTGGAGGGACTCGCCAAGGGAGGCGGAGAGGACTTCGAGGACACGTACGGGGAGCTGGAGTTTAAAAACGACGAGACCTGGTAAGGCGGCTGTTTCTAGTGAGATTACGAACAATAATGATGGTAATCCAGATAACGATTCTTTATTTATCGTTCTTGGATGTTTGAGGGACTGACTGTGAGAGCCTGTGCCTCCATTGCTGCTTTTGGTACATGAGAGGCCACGGGGTGCCTTGTACTTGGTAGATGGGGAGAAGTCTAGCTGCTGTTCAGTACGTGTAGCCCAGAATTAGTGGGCCAGGAGAGTCAAGTTGCACAAGTTATACTTACATACATCCATATACATACATATATATATGTATAATGTGTATATGTATGTGTGTATGTATGTATATATATATATATATATATATATATATATATATATATATATATATATATATATATGTGTGTGTATATTTTTATTTTTTATTTATTATTTTTTTAAAATATATAATTATATATAATTATTACATCATTTTTCCACGAGTGTATATCATACATACATTTCTTTAATCATTTCATAATTTAATTATTTTTTATACAGTAACAGAATTAATAAATAAAAATAAATATAATAAAAATATATGATTAAAAAAATATTAAATATATAATTAAAAATAATTTTTTATTCATTTTTATTCATAAAAAAAATGATTTCTGATGCAAATAGCTTCTCAGCGTGGATTTTATTAGGACTTCACTTTCTACATTTATTTGAAACAAATCTATTTAAAACGAATTCCCTGGAATTCCCTGATTCCCAGATTTCCGGCTCTGAGCGGACGGCGCATGTGTGCAGATGTTTCGGTGTTGGTTGCTGGCCTTTGCTGAGTAGATGAACTGATGAACTGACTGGCTGTAACTGCGGTTAATGGTTCTATGAAGACTCGTGTTTCCCTGCGCTCTGCTTTATGATCAGTGATGTGATACGTGTCTATATACAGTAAACCGTATCTGCTGTCTGTTCCCGGAACGTATATCTGAGATGGTTGAGTGAACAGAGAGCAGAGTGTTCCATCGCTGACGTCTGTGCAAGTTCTGTATTTTTATATCGTTGTATTATTTTTATATATTTTACCTTTCTGTACGTCGTCTTCTACAGGTCCTCATTAGGGTGAGTGTATAACTCTAAGCTCTAAATGTAGGTACTGTGGTATAGACTGAGTCTGTTCTACAGTGTCTCATTAGGTGGAGTGTATAACTCTAATCTCTAAATGTAGATACTGTGGTATAGACTGAGTCTGTTCTACAGTTCCTCATTAGGTCGAGTGTATAACTCTAAGCTCTAAATGTAGGTACTGTGGTATAGACTGAGTCTGTTCTACAGTTTCTCATTAGGTGGAGTGTATAACTCTAAGCTCTAAATGTAGGTACTGTGGTATAGACTGAGTCTGTTCTACAGTTTCTCATTAGGTCGATTGTATAACTCTAAGCTCTAAATGTAGGTACTGTGGTACTGTGGTCATTAGACTACAGTGTATAACTCATTAGGTAGATACTGTGTATAAACGGAGTCGACAGTTTTCTCATTAGGTCGACACACTAACACACACACACACACACACACAATGTGAGGTTTTTATGTTGTGAGTGAGGGGGTGTATAAAGTCTGTACATCATACAGCTCTATTAATCATACCATCTCTCTCTCTCCCTCCTTCCCCATCCCCCCATCACTCATGCTCTCTCTTCCACCCCTGTTGACGGTACAGCAGGTAAAGTGGCCCGAATCTGATACGTGTAAACAACAAAACACACCCGTCTCATATGGTTAGTGTGTACGTGTCTGTACAGCCAGATCGGAATCTGATCAGTTCGGTCTGACATAAGTAGCCATCCCCAGGACCAGCGACAGACCCCCAAAACGTTTCACACAGCCTGTGAACCACCTCAGAGTTGGTTCTGTGTTCATTCAGCTCCACTGTGGGTTAACCTGGTAAGCGTTGTTGTTTCGGGTTTATGGATCAGTTTGGGATCCGATCTATTCTGAGTGATCTGCAGCAGATTTAAAAGACCTCCTGCTGTGTGAATGTAGCCATCCCATTCTCTCTCTCTCTCTCTCTCTCTCTCTCTCTTTTCAGTATGACTCCCCATCCCTCCCTTTATAGGAACACCTGACCTTGTATGTCATTTTGCTCACACGTGTGTGATCACATCTCGTGTAAAAGTGAGGCATCATGTGAAAGAGTGATCACTGATAAAGAACGAGTGATCTGAAGATATGGGATCCCATTTTAAGGGGCGCTGGGGTGCAGAAAAATGAGGTCACATGTGAGAATGCGGGTAGTGAACTAGACGTGTGAATTAAAGCGGACTGTGTCTTTAACCGGTCTCCTTTCCCTCTCTGTCCCCCAGCGCTGTTTATCCCCCGCAGACCAGCCGCTCGGGGTGTGCGTGTGTGTGCTCGTATGCAGGAACATGTTCTACTTAAACATGATGAGTGTGTGAGCGCCTCCTTAGAACCCCTGATCAAGCGCATCGCATTAACTCCAGCCTATATAGAGTAACAAGCCTTACAGCCACAGTTCAGCAAATCTATATATATATATATGTATATACACACAGTATATACACACCCCCCGGCCTCCTCATTAGGTCCCCCTCCCTGTATCTACACTCACTGTCTGTATCAGCTTCACTGACCATACAGGACACTCTGTGGTTCTACAGGTCCAGACTGTAGTCCATCTGTTTCTCTGTGTACTGTATTACCCTGTTCTTTAATGGGCAGGACCCCCACAGGACCACCACAGAGCAGGTAGTATGTGGGTGGTGGATCATTCTCAGCACTGCAGGGACACTGACGTGGTGGTGGTGTGTTAGTGTGTGATGCTGGTGTGAGTGGATCAGACACAGCAGTGCTGCTGGAGTGTTTAGACACTGTGTCCACTCACTGTCCACTCTATTAGACACTCCTACCTTGCTGCTCCACCTTGTAGATGGACAGTCAGGTGTTCCTCCTTGTGGCTGGTCAGTGTACCAGGGGTCTGTGTTTAAGGTGGACTGACTCTGTTATTGGTTTGTTGCTGTGTCCCTGAGAGGGGAGGGAGTTATTGTTTTGCTCTGTGCTTTGGGTGATGTCTGAGGTCATAAGGTCACAGGCCTGAGGGTGGTCTGACCCCAGGCTGGTCTGAGCACAGCTGGGGGGAGCACTTTTCTTTTTTCCCCATGAGACTTTGATGCTCACCCAGGCGGCGAGTCAGCAGGCGCATGTCCCGCTGGAGCAGGAGTGCACGAGCGGGGGGGTTCCTGTGGCGTGTGTCCAGGTGACGCGGTGGGTGCTGAGGTGTGGAGCCGTGTATTTGTGATGTGACCTTTTTCATTTCCATGTTTTTGATCACCAAACAGGGCGTGTCATAACGTGTCGAGATACGGGACGAGACACATCAGACCGCTGTATGTAGGCGAGCCGAGTGATGTCCGATCCGTGTCAGTTACCTGGTGTGTTTAATATCAGACACACAGTTATACCATGAGTTCCCAGTTTTCTCTGTGATGGGGAATAAAATGAAGGTGGTGAAAGTTGGACCATTTCTGTTGGTCTGAAACATACACCGTGTAACACAGTGTAAAGAACGGTTCTAGAGCAGTTCCTTAAGGCCTCTATATACACGGTACATGTACTGAGAGAGATGCTTGGGTAATTGGTGTGTGTGTTTGTGTGTGTGTTCTTGTGCGTTTGTGTGTGTGCTTGTGTGTGTGTGTATGTTCTCCTGTGTGTGTGTTCTCGTGTGTGTTTGTGTGTGTGTGCGTGTTCATGTGTATGTGTGTGTGTATGTTTTCCTGTGTGTGTGTGTGTGTGTGTGTGTTCTTGTGTGTGTGTGTGTGTGTGTGTGTGTGTGTGTATGTTCTCGTGTGTGTGTGTGTGTGTGTGTGTGTGTGCTCGTGTGTGTATAGTTCAGTCACAGTTGTTACTCGAGCTCAGTTTGACAGCCCTTCACTTTTTTACACTTTCATTTTTTATTAATGTACACATACACACACACACACACACACACACACACACACACACACACAGACGTGCGCATGCCACACACACACGGACACATGCGTGCAGTCGTGCGGTGTGTGTGCGAGTGACAGGACACATGTCCACACTGATCTAGTTGCTGCTGACCGCTCAGCTTCAGGCTTACAGACGGGAATAAAACCACACACACACACACACACACACGAGCACGCACACACACACACACACACACACACACACACACACACACACACACACACACACACACACACAAGCACACACACACACACACACACACACACGAGCACACACACACGAGCACACACACACACACACACGAGCACACACACACACACACACACACGAGCACACACACGCGAGCACACACACACACAAGCACACGAGCACACACACACACACACAAACACACACACACACATGCACACACACTCACACACTCTATATTTAGAAATAGGGCAGTTCCCCTTCATTTGATGTCACTCAGTTATGCAGCTCTCTCTCTCTCTCTCTCCCCTCCTTTTCTCTCTCTCTCTCTCTTTCTCTCTCTCCTCCAGTATTTACAGTACTTACAGTAGTCAGTAGTTTAGTAGTTCAGGATTCTACTGTTGGCTTTTATTGACATTTAATCAATCAAAATTCCAAATGTCCAAACCTGAACACTGAGTCACTGCCCAACAAACCAATATCCCGAAAGTGTAAGATATATAAGTGCACCTTATTCATAGTGTGGGAATTATGCACACCAAGGATGGATTGAATCAGAATGTGCTGATCTGTAATGAGGAACCTGTATGTGACGGTGAGACCAGAACAGGTAATTAATGTTCAGGTGAGGTAATTAATAAACATGTTCAGGTGAGGTAATTAATAAACATGTTATTTACAGGTGAAGGGGAAAGGTCAGGAGCTCCTACTGCTCTCATCCATCAGCACAGCACTGAAGGGTATTATACTGGGACAAGGACACACACGCACACACACACACACACACACACACACACACTCACGCACACTCACGCACTACTCACTGTACTCGTGAAGAGAGGATGCCCGTTCACTGCTGTATGGCTGTAGCCCAGAAATACTCCACCTCTAACCTCAGTAACCGAGAGACGGCCCGCTGCTCTGCTAGATAAGAACAGTCCATCTCTGAATGATCATGTCCCATCATGAGGGCCTCGATGTGAGGAAGTTGGTGAGGTTACACAGGACTGAGACTGTACTAGTTTGTTCATGGGGAAATGATGGACAGGTCCAGTTAAAGAGGAGCAGACTTAGCCTAATCTGTCCGTAGCTAAATGGTTTCCATGTCAACACAGTCATCTGCAGGGGTACTGCATGAAACACTCAGATAGACTCAGGGCTGTTCACAGTGGTGGTGAAGGTAACCGGACGTCTGAGACGCTGTTTATGATAGTGTGGAGAAGATCTCAGCCTTAAACTCCATTCATGGTGGAGGGACACATGCTGCAGGGCGCTGTGAGGTCAAATAGTCCCTCAAAGAAAACTTAGTATTTCCAGATTTTCCGGATTTTTCATCATCAGCATTCCACGTACACTCAGAAGACATGTGTAGGTCCACTGGTGGTTTAGATAGTCAATCAAGTGTCTATATGGGTGGTTGGTGTAGCTCAGCGAATAAGACCACTACCCGCCACAGAGCCAACATCACATGTGGGAGACAGGGGTTCAAATCCCAGTCTAGGTGACTATGCTCTGCTACACCAGAGTCCTTCGGCAAGACTCCTAACACTACATTGGCCTTTCTGTTAAGTGATTAACCTTGTAAGTCGCTCTGGATAAGAGCGTCAGCTAAATGCCATAATGTAAATATGTGTGTTCTAGACATGGAGAACCCTGGTTTTCATCACTGCCACTTGTCACCTCACATCACAGCACAAACCGCTCTCAGTCACTCTGTTTACACCTCACACAATGAGTTATGTAGGATATATATATATATATATATATATATATAACAGCGGAACATTGAAGGCTATGGTGTTACGCAAGCCCTGCAGCTACGGCAGCTGACGACCCTCATGTCTCCGAACGTCCTTAGTTGTTGCGTACACCGAGCTGCAGCGGTAAAGGACTTTACAGTCCATCGCATGCTGTGATTGGTTAATATCGGGTAAGAGCTCAGCTGACAAGAGCTCAGCATCAACAAAACATTTAGAGATTGAACACGCCCCTGGCCACGCCCCCACACTGCACAGCACTCAGAACTGTTTAAATGTACTACTATTACTACTACTAATAATAATAATACTGTAGTGTTGAAGTTGAGCAAACTAGATGATTATTACATTAATTTATGGGATTGATTGAGATCACTGAGTTGTTGTTTTTTTTGCTGGGGTTCTGCAAACATGCTGAGCAGAAGTTCTCATGAAGTTCTGCTGCAGAGGCTGAACTGCTAACACACACACATGCGCACACCCTTACACACATACATGAACGTCCACACACTCAAACACACACACTCACACTCAAACACACACGCACACACTCATACGCACACACTCACACTCAAACACACACGCACACACTCAAACACACAGGCACACACTCAAACACATACACACTCAAACACACACGCACACACTCAAACACACACACACACACACACACACACACACAGTCTTGTCCTCATTTTAGTGTGACAGAAAGATGAAAGACTGAGGGACATAAAGTGAGAGTGAGAAATCTGAGCGAGTGTGTGTGGGGGTGTGTGTGTGTGTGTAGGGAATTTCCGGCTGCAGGTTTTTTCTCGTATTCCCGAGGTGCTGCAGCACAATGCACCAGAATGCAGGGAGACCCACAGAACACTGGAGAGAGAGAGAGAGAGGGAGAGAGAGAGAGAGTGGGGGGTGTGGGGGTGTAGAACACACATCAAGGAGAGAAAATAGAGAACAGTCTTGAAGATCCTTTTTCGTTTCTTTCCTCATTCTTCTCTCTCTCTCTCCCTCTCTCTCTGAAGTGTGTAAATGAGTTCTGAATGTGTGATGTTTCTCTCTAATAAGGATGATGATGGATGGATGAGGGTGATGATGATATGAATGAGAAGGTGGAGTCAGTGTGTGTGAATGAGTGAGTGTGTGTGTTTGAGTGAATGTGAGTGTGTGTGTGTGTGTGTGTGTGTGTGAGTGAGTGTGTGTGTGTGTGTGTGAGTGTGAGTGAGCGAGCGAGTGTAAGCGAGAGAGAGAGAGAGAGAGAGAGAGAGAGAGAGAGAGAGAGAGCGAGAGAGCTGCTGTATTGATTGTAAACAATCGATGCCTGTTTAGTTACTGATACTGATGATGGTGATGCTGAATCAATGTGCAGGGGGTTTGTTTTTTTGGGGGTCACTCTGCCATGCCTTCTGAAGGCTGAGCTGGGCTTGTGCTTGTCCATGTTGCTTAGCAACAGCTAGTGATAGCCACATGGCTAGCTAAAATTAGCCATACTATTTGCTTGTTAATTACAGATAACAAAAGCACCGAAAATCTACCTGAAGTCTGCCGCGCTGATAAAGAACCCAGCGGTGCTGTCGCCTCGATATGTGTAGAAAAAAGTTTAACTAGCAAAAACACGGTGCTGCTAGCAAAAACAAGCTAACCCTACTACCTCTTGTCGTAAAAATGTTTATTATACCTTGTGTTTGTTGACGAATTATCCTTAAATAATGATTACTTAACTTAGTATTCACAACTACATAGTCAGAGTGTGAAATCTTATATTTCATATGCATCTATATAAATGATTATCCGATACTCACTTCTAACACATATAGACATGTGACATATAGAGTCACATTGTTGCTAACCCGCATGATATTTACTCCTAAGACATATTAACATATAACATATAGACTTCTATTGTATGGTATGTTACTCATGCTTAAAGGCATTTTTGTTTATGGGAATGAGAGATGAGGCCGCTGCATGTTGCTAACTCACTGTCATCAATCATCGACTGGTGCACTCTGTACGAACTGAATTGATACAGAGGAGATTGAAGACGGACAAAGCGGCCTTCTCTCTATGTGTGGGTAACTCCCTAACCTGCAGGTGCCTCAAAGCGGAGGGGGATGATGCACACGCACATAGAGAATGCCACACTGTCCAATTCTTAGAGAATACAAAAACACACTCAAGGTCAAGCATGATGGTAGAGTCAGACACGTGAAACTGAGTACTAACACGTGAAATTATGCATATTAACATGAGCTAATCTGTAGAAACGCCTCATCGGCAGGTTTCACGTCATTTGGGGTATAAACATGGAGTCAGATCGGAGAGGGGTCGGAACTTTGCTTTGGGACGGCTGTAAAACTGTCTTGAATGTATTGGTTCTCCTGGATCCAGTATTGTTAATTAAATACTTTGGTTTGCTTTCAACTTCACTCCACTTGTCTGCGACTCTTTCCATCCAAACGAACACGCAAGGTGTTGTGCCCCAAAAGAGGGGAGGGGTACGGACAACACTATCTAGATATTTTTCTACACTCTCCGTCACCGGACCACCCAGATCACTGTCCCGCATACATGATCCAACTAGTCTTTAACCTCTTCACACAGAATTTAAAGGCACAGAGACTTTTATTTTGGAAAATTACTGATGTACATTACAAACGTCTTGAATCAAGGGTCTCCACAAAGGGCCAGTTCGGCGTTTGCCAGTGGGTGCTAGCATTAGCTAGGTTAGCCAGACTGGCTAGCTACTGTAGAGCCCACTGACACCGACTTTAGTTTTCCTTCACTGGTGTAAGAGCTGAGTAGAATTGAGAGGTGAGTAGAGGCTCGGGTACAGGAAGAGGCTCGCCAGACAGGAAGGCCGATATGACATAACAATAAGCTAAGCGAGCGGATTAGCCAACATTGGCTACATGAGTGTCATTGCCATGCTAACTGGTGGGGTGTCAACAATATGGTGGCAGCGACAAATGGGATGTCCAACGAATACTGTCTATCTAACGTCGTGTTCCAGCTCCTCAGTGACCTCACAGTTCAGGAGGAAAAGGGTTCATACAGTGAAGGACATCAACTTCGGAGTGTTCGGGTTACAGCAGGGTCCCACAAAACACTCTTCATATTCCTCATAGGGAAAATCAGCTTAGCCTCTGAATTCCTGACCATCACGACAGAATAACTTCAGAGAGCTACAGCAGAGGAGTCCAACATGGACCCCCCCATCGCTGCCCCCACCGGCTTCACTCTGCTGTAGTAGTAAGAGTGTGTGATGTGACTCAGTGGGTATTGGCATGGTGACATAAGTGTGTGTGTGTGTGTGTGTGTGTGTGTGTGTGTGTGTGTGTGTGTGTGCTCTCCCGGAGGCTCTAATTAAATCAGCTAGAGTGTAAATTCTGTTTGATTCCTCAGTGCTGCTCCACTACACACACACACACACACACACACACACACACACACACACACACACATTCACTGGCGTGTATTGAGCTGTGGGTGTGTGCGTGTGCAGCTCATTCATCCTTCTGTCATTTGTTCTGTCAGATATTCATGTATTCATGACCACTAAATGCCTTTCTCTTATTAATGCCTCAGTGATGCTCAGCAACATCTCTTCCTTCTGATTCCTGAGGACGTGTGTATTATCTGTATGTCAGTAGCTATAAACTATAATTACATGTTTATAACCGGCTCTAATGGAAGGTTTTATGATATAAACTGTCTGTTCAGTGCTGTGGAGTACTCACTGTCGTACAGACCCTCGCTCCTCCATGTGTCTAATCTACCGTCATACTGACCCTCGCTCCTCTATATGTCTAATGCACAGTCATACTGACCCTCGCTCCTCCATGTGTCTAATCTACCGTCATACTGACCCTCACTCCTCTATGTGTCTAATCTACCGTCATACTGACCCTCACTCCTCTATGTGTCTAATCTACCGTCATACTGACCCTCGCTCCTCTATGTGTCCAATCCACAACCGTACTGACCCTCACTCCTTTATGTGTCTAATCCACAGTCATACTGACCCTCACTCCTCTATGTGTCTAATCCACAGTCATACTGACCCTTACTCCTCTATGTGTCCAATCCACAACCGTACTGACCCTCACTCCTTTATGTGTCTAATCCACAGTCATACTGACCCTCACTCCTCTATGTGTCTAATCCATGGTCGTACTGACCCTAACACCTCTATGTCTCTAATCCACAGTCATACTGACCCTCACTTTTCTATGTGTCTGATCCACAGTCATACTGACCCTTGCTCCTCTATGTGTCTAATCCACAGTCATACTGACCCTCACTTTTCTATGTGTCTGATCCACAGTCATACTGACCCTTGCTCCTCTATGTGTCTAATCCACAGTCATACTGACCATCACTCCTCTGTGTCTAATCCATGGTCGTACTGACTCTTACAACTCTATGCGTCTAATCCACAGCCGTACTGACCCTCACTCCTCTATGTGTCTAATCCACAGCCAAGATGACCTTCATAAGGCTTCTTGTTCGAACTTTGGCTGCGTTCTCCTGCTTCAGTGTAACTCCGTGAGAGTCTCTTTCTACAGCCAGTGTGTGGTGTTTCTGTTCTGGGCTACTGTAGAAACATAGTGGTGGTAGTCTATGCTGGAAGATGAGCTGCTCCTATGTAGATATGAAGCTCATTCTAAAATAATCGGAACACACAGCGATCTGTAGTTACAGGTAATTGTACACTAATGAGGACCAACATATATATATAATGTATGTGTAACAGAGAGAGAGAGACAGAGAGAGGGAATGAGAAAAAGACAAAGAGAGAGAGGGATGAGAATGGAGGTAAAGAGAGAGAGGGATGAGAATGGAGGTAAAGAAATGGAAGGAGAGCTGGTGCGTGTGCTGTCCCTCCAGGAAGTCGTTGCTCTGCTGCTCCAGCTGAAGGAGGCTGTGTCTCCATGGCAACCGCAGAGGACAGACGTGCACACGCATAACACTGTGTGTGTGTGTGTGTGTGTGCGTGAAAGAGGGAGACAGAGAGAGAGAAAGACTGTGTGTGAGAAAGACTGTGTGTGTTTGTGTATGATAGTGTGTACATGTGTATCGGCTTCACACATCAGTGCGAACATACACACTCACACACACTGTGACTCTCTCTCTCTCTCTCTCTCTCTCTCTCTCTCTCTCTCTTTTCTCTCGCTCTCTCTATTTGTAGTGAACAGCTCTTATGTAATCAGAGTGACACCAGAGACACACAGAGAGCACACTCACTATACATATACCTACATCCATATATGTATATATATACACTCTGGGTTCTCTGTTCTAATATATTCCCTATAGTCTGTATATACTCCATACACCCTGTACTCTACACACTCACAGTCTATATACTCATATTTATACTCCATATACTTCAAACTCTATACACCCTATATGATCTATAGTCTTTCTATTATATACTCTGTATACTCTGTACCCTATATACTCATACTCTATACCTAATATACTCATACACTATACCCTATATACTCATACTCTGTACCCTATATACTCATACTCTGTACCCTATATACTCATACTTTGTACCCTATGTACTCATACTCTATACCCTATGTACTCATACTTTGTACCCTATGTACTCATACTCTATACCCTATGTACTCATACTCTATACCCTATGTACTCATACTCTGTACCCTGTGTACTCATACTCTATACCCTATGTACTCATACTCTATACCCTATGTACTCATACTCTATAATCTATATACACATATTCTATACCCTATGTACTCCTACTCTGTACCCTATGTACTCGTAATCTATACCCTATGTACTCATACTCTATACCCTATGTACTCATACTCTATACCCTATGTACTCGTACTCTATACCCTATGTACTCATACTCTGCCTTGAATTTCCCTCTGGGATCAATAAAGTATCTATCTATCTATCTATCTATCTATCTATCTATCTATCTATCTATCTATCTACCTATCTACCTATCTATCTATCTACTCTATTCCCTAAGTACTCATACTCTGTACCCTGTGTACTCATTTAAGTGCATTAGTAAAATCTAGACCTCAGCCTTTTTTATTATTTTGTTTATCATTATTGTGTTTCTACTGTACATTAATACAAATATCAATAAACAGATCACAGTGTGTGTGTGTGTGTGGTGTGCGTGTGTGTGTGTGTGTGTGGTGCGTGTGTGTGGTGTGCGTGTGTGTGCGTGCGTGTGGTGTGTGTCTGTGTGTGTGTGCGTGCATGTGTGTGTGGTGTGCGTGGTGTGTGTGTGTGTGGTGTGCGTGTGTGTGGTGTGTGTGTGTGTGTGGTGTGTGTGTGTGTGTGTGGGTGTGTGGTGTGCGTGTGTGTGGTGTGTGTGGTGTGTGCGTGTGTGTGGTGGGGATGGGAAGAGTATATAACTCAGGTTTTTCCTGATGATTCAGATTTTTATCTCCAGAGAATTTCTCATTCCGTAATTAACATTTTCTTCTATTGTCACATTCTGTTATTTAACACTCTCTAAAGATGACATCTCTCTCTCCCTTTCTCTCCCTCTCTGTCTATTCCCCACTCCCCCCATCTCACTCTCTCTCTTCCTCACTGTCTTCTTCTCTCTCTCTCTCCCTCCATCACACTCTCTCTCTCCCTCCTTCCCTGTCTTCCTCCATCTCTCTCTCTTTCTTCATCTCTCTCTCTCTCTCTCTCGTGTGGCCCTGCTGTTTCGGAGATGATCACATGACTGTGTGTCACGGCCTGAATCATGTTGTTCTCTTTGTTCTTTCTTTCTTTATCCGTTTGTTTTATCTCTTTCTCTCTTTTTGTTTATCTCATTCTCAAAGGTCCTCCAGACAGGTTCAAACTGTCGGTACTGTCTGTGTAACTGTACTGCTGTGACACAGTCTACGATGAAGCCCTCTTATTAAATTACAGTGTTTATGGATTATTTGTTTTATTACAGTGGCTTTATTTATTCACCACATTTTTATGGAAAGAAGCTCAGAGGGCAACACGCAGGCGGGTTTAGCCCAGTCATAGCCAGGTCTAACTCAGTCATAACCGTCTCTAGCTCAGTCATAGCCGTGTTTAGCCCAGCCATAGCCGTCTCTAGCTCAGTCATAGCCGTCTCTAGCTCAGTCATAGCCGTCTCTAGCTCAGTCATAGCCATCTCTAGCTCAGTCATAGCCGTCTCTAGCTCAGTCATAGCTGTCTCTAGCTCAGTCATAGCCATTTCTAGCTCAGCCATAGCCGTCTCTAGCTCAGCCATAGCCGTCTCTAGCTCAGTCATAGCCATTTCTAGCTCAGCCATAGCTGTCTCTAGCTCAGCCATAGCCGTCTCTAGCTCAGCCATAGCCATTTCTAGCTCAGCCATAGCCGTCTCTAGCTCAGCCATAGCCGTCTCTAGCTCAGTCATAGCCGTTTCTAGCTCAGCCATAGCTGTCTCTAGCTCAGCCATAGCCGTCTCTAGCTCAGTCATAGCCGTTTCTAGCTCAGCCATAGCCGTCTCTAGCTCAGCCATAGCTGTCTCTAGCTCAGCCATAGCCGTCTCTAGCTCAGCCATAGCCGTCTCTAGCTCAGCCATAGCCGTCTCTAGCTCAGTCATAGCCATTTCTAGCTCAGTCATAGCTGTCTCTAGCTCAGGCATAGCTGTCTCTAGCTCAGTCATAGTCTTCTCTAGCTCAGTCATAGTCGTCTTTAGCTCAGTCATAGCCGTCCCTAGCTCAGTCATAGCCTTCTTTAGCTCAGTCATAGCTGTCTCTAGCTCAGTCATAGCCGTCTCTAGCTCAGTCATAGCCGTCTCTAGCTCAGTCATAGCCGTCTCTAGCTCAGTCATAGCCATCTCTAGCTCAGTCATAGCCGTCTCTAGCTCAGTCATAGCCGTCTCTAGCTCAGTCATAGCCGTCTCTAGCTCAGTCATAGCCATCTCTAGCTCAGTCATAGCCGTCTCTAGCTCAGTCATAGCTGTCTCTAGCTCAGCCATAGCTGTCTCTAGCTCAGTCATAGTCGTCTTTAGCTCAGTCATAACCTTCTCTAGCTCAGTCATAGCCGTCTCTAGCTCAGTCATAGCCGTCTCTAGCTCAGTCATAGCCGTGTTTAGCCCAGCCATAGCCTTCTCTAGCTCAGTCATAGCCATCTCTAGCTCAGTCATAGCCATCTCTAGCTCAGTCATAGCCGTCTCTAGCTCAGTCATAGCCATCTCTAGCTCAGTCATAGCCGTCTCTAGCTCAGTCATAGCCATTTCTACTTCAGTCATAGCTGTCTCTAGCTCAGTCATAGCCGTCCCTAGCTCAGTCATGGCCGTCTCTAGCTCAGCCATGGCCGTCTCTAGCTCAGTCATAGCCGTGTTTAGCCCAGCCATAGCCATTTCTAGCTCAGTCATAGCCGTCTCTAGCTCAGTTATAGCCATTTCTAGCACAGTCATAGCCGTCTCTAGCTCAGCCATAGCCGTCTCTAGCTCAGCCATAGTCGTGTTTAGCTCAGTCATAGCCATCTCTAGCTCAGCCATAGCCGTCTCTAGCTCAGTCATAGCCATCTCTAGCTCAGTCATAGCCATCTCTAGCTCAGTCATAGCCGTTTCTAGCTCAGCCATAGTCGTGTTTAGCTCAGTCATAGCCGTCTCTAGCTCAGTCATAGCCGTCTCTAGCTCAGTCATAGCCGTCTCTAGCTCAGTCATAGCCGTCTCTAGCTCAGTCATAGCCATCTCTAGCTCAGTCATAGCCGTCTCTAGCTCAGTCATAGCTGTCTCTAGCTCAGCCATAGCTGTCTCTAGCTCAGTCATAGTCGTGTTTAGCCCAGTCATAACCTTCTCTAGCTCAGTCATAGCCGTCTCTAGCTCAGTCATAGCCGTCTCTAGCTCAGTCATAGCCGTGTTTAGCCCAGCCATAGCCTTCTCTAGCTCAGTCATAGCCATCTCTAGCTCAGTCATAGCCATCTCTAGCTCAGTCATAGCCGTCTCTAGCTCAGTCATAGCCGTCTCTAGCTCAGTCATAGCCATTTCTACTTCAGTCATAGCTGTCTCTAGCTCAGTCATAGCCGTCCCTAGCTCAGTCATGGCCGTCTCTAGCTCAGCCATGGCCATCTCTAGCTCAGTCATAGCCGTGTTTAGCCCAGCCATAGCCATTTCTAGCTCAGTCATAGCCGTCTCTAGCTCAGTTATAGCCATTTCTAGCACAGTCATAGCCGTCTCTAGCTCAGCCATAGCCGTCTCTAGCTCAGCCATAGTCGTGTTTAGCTCAGTCATAGCCATCTCTAGCTCAGCCATAGCCGTCTCTAGCTCAGTCATAGCCATCTCTAGCTCAGTCATAGCCATCTCTAGCTCAGTCATAGCCGTTTCTAGCTCAGCCATAGTCGTGTTTAGCTCAGTCATAGCCGTCTCTAGCCTGGTCATAGCCTTCCCTAGATCTGTTGTAGCCGCCTTTAGATTGGTCATAACCATCTCTAGATCGGACATAGCCGCTAGTGATGGTTTAGCTCGGTTAGTGATGGTTTACCTGTAATGATGGTTTAGCTGTAGTGATGGTTTAGCTGTAGTGATGGTTTAGCTCAGTGATGGTTTAGTTCGGTTAGTGATGGTTTAGCTGTAGTGATGGTTTAGCTGTAGTGATGGTTTAGCTCAGTGATGGTTTAGCTGTAGTGATGGTTTAGCTGTAGTGATGGTTTAGCTCAGTTAGTGATGGTTTAGCTCAGTGATGGTTTAGCTTAGTGATGGTTTAGCTCGGTTAGGGATGGTTTAGCTGTAGTGATGGTTTAGCTCAGTGATGGTTTCGCTCAGTGGTGGTTTAGCTGTAGTGATGGTTTAGCTCAGTGATGGTTTCGCTCAGTGGTGGTTTAGCTGTAGTGATGGTTTAGCTCAGTGATGGTTTAGCTGTAGTGATGGTTTAGCTCAGTGATGGTTTAGCTTAGTGATGGTTTAGCTCAGTGATGGTTTAGCTCGGTTAGTGATGGTTTAGCTCAGTGATGGTTTAGCTGTAGTGATGGTTTAGCTCAGTGATGGTTTAGCTGTAGTGATGGTTTAGCTGTAGTGATGGTTTAGCTCAGTGATGGTTTAGCTCAGTGATGGTTTAGCTCGGTTAGTGATGGTTTAGCTCACTGATGGTTTAGCTCAGTGATGGTTTAGCTCAGTGGTGGTGAGCTGGTGGTTTAAGCTCAGTGATGGTTTAGCTCAGTGATGGTTTAGCTGTAGTGAGGGATGGTTTAGCTGGTTAGTGATGGTTTAGCTCAGTGATGGTTTGGCTCAGTCGTGGTTTTGCTGTTTTGATGGTTTAGCTGTAGTGATGGTTTCGCTCGGTTAGTGATGGTTTAGCTGTAGTGATGGTTTAGCTTAGTGATGGTTTAGCTGTAGTGATGGTTTAGCTCAGTGATGGTTTAGCTGTAGTGATGGTTTAGCTCAGTGGTGGTTTAGCTGTAGTGATGGTTTAGCTCAGTGATGGTTTAGCTGTAGTGATGGTTTAGCTGTAGTGATGGTTTAGCTCAGTGATGGTTTAGCTGTAGTGATGGTTTAGCTCAGTGATGGTTTAGCTGTAGTGATGGTTTAGCTCAGTGATGGTTTAGCTGTAGTGATGGTTTAGCTGTAGTGATGGTTTAGCTCAGTGGTGGTTTAGCTGTAGTGATGGTTTAGCTCAGTGATGGTTTAGCTGTAGTGATGGTTTAGCTCAGTGATGGTTTAGCTCAGTGATGGTTTAGCTGTAGTGATGGTTTAGCTCAGTGATGGTTTAGCTGTAGTGATGGTTTAGCTCAGTGATGGTTTAGCTCGGTTAGTGATGGTTTAGCTGTAGTGATGGTTTAGCTCAGTAGGTTTAGCTGGTTTAGCTCAGTGATGGTTTAGCTCAGTGATGGTTTAGCTCGGTTAGTGATGGTTTAGCTGTAGTGATGGTTTAGCTCAGTGATGGTTTAGCTCAGTGATGGTTTAGCTGTAGTGATGGTTTAGCTCAGTGGTGGTTTAGCTGTAGTGATGGTTTAGCTGTAGTGATGGTTTAGCTCAGTGGTGGTTTAGCTGTAGTGATGGTTTAGCTGTAGTGATGGTTTCGCTCGGTTAGTGATGGTTTAGCTGTAGTGATGGTTTCGCTCGGTTAGTGATGGTTTAGCTGTAGTGATGGTTTAGCTCAGTGATGGTTTAGCTGTAGTGATGGTTTCGCTCGGTTAGTGATGGTTTAGCGCAGTGATGGTTTCGCTCGGTTAGTGATGGTTTAGCTGTAGTGATGGTTTAGCTCAGTGATGGTTTAGCTGTAGTGATGGTTTAGCTCAGTGATGGTTTAGCTGTAGTGATGGTTTAGCTCAGTGATGGTTTAGCTGTAGTGATGGTTTAGCTCAGTGATGGTTTAGCTCAGTGATGGTTTAGCTCGGTTAGTGATGGTTTAGCTGTAGTGATGGTTTAGCTCAGTGATGGTTTAGCTGTAGTGATGGTTTAGCTCAGTGATGGTTTAGCTGTAGTGATGGTTTAGCTCAGTGATGGTTTAGCTCGGTTAGTGATGGTTTAGCTGTAGTGATG
>JAMWET010001992.1:85000-92500 GCA_024036415.1 Prochilodus magdalenae | reverse complement strand
CTCTGTACTACTCCTGAACTCAAACACAGTTTACACACTTCACCGCATCCTGTCATCCCTATCATCACCGGATCTCCATGTGAGTGAATCAGTGAGTGAGTCAGTCTGTGAGTGAGTAAGTGAGTCGGTGAGTCAGTGAGTGAGTCAGTGAGTCTGTGAGTGAGTGAGTGAGTCAGTGAGTGAGTGAGTGAGTCTGTGAGTAAGTCAGTAAGGGAGTGAGTCTGTGAGTGAGAGAGTGAGTCAGTGAATGAGTGAGTCAGTGAGTGTGTGAGTCAGTGAGTGAGTGAGTCAATGAGTGAGTGAGTCAATGAGTGAGTGAGTCAATGAGTGAGTGAGTCAATGAGTGAGTGAGTCTGTGAGTGAGTGAGTGAGTCTGTGAGTGAGTGAGTGAGTCTGTGAGTGAGTGAGTGAGTCTGTGAGTGAGTGAGTGAGTCTGTGAGTGAGTGAGTGAGTCTGTGAGTGAGTGAGTGAGTCTGTGAGTGAGTGAGTGAGTCTGTGAGTGAGTGAGTGAGTCTGTGAGTGAGCGAGTGAGTCTGTGAGTGAGCGAGTGAGTCTGTGAGTGAGTCTGTGAGTGAGCGAGTGAGTCTGTGAGTGAGCGAGTGAGTGTGAGTGAGCGAGTGAGTCGGTGAGTGAGCGAGTGAGTCGGTGAGTGAGCGAGTGAGTCTGTGAGCGAGTGAGTCAGTAAGTGAGTGAGTCAGTAAGTGAGTGAGTCTGTGAGTAAGTAGGTGGGTGAGTGGGGTTTGGTGGGTCGGTCGCTCAGTGGGGTTCTGTTGGTCAGTCGGTCAGTGTGAGTGGATCAGTCACAGCAGTACCTGTCCTATGACCAACACTGCACTGTGCAGCAGCAGATGAGCTATCGTCTCTGACTGTCCATCTACAAGGTGGAGCAGCAAAGTGGGCGTGTCTAATAGAGTGGACAGTGAGTGGACACAGTGTTCAAACACTCCAGCAGCACTGCTGTGTCTGATCCACTCACACCAGCACCACACACACTAACACACCACCACGTCAGTGTCACTGCAGGGCTGAGAATGATCCACCCCCCACATAATACCTGCTCTGTGGGGGTCCTGTGGGGGTCCTGACCATTGAAGAACAGGGTAATACAGTACACAGAGAAGCAGATGGACTACAGTCTGGACCTTAGAACCACAGAGTGTCCTGTATGGTCAGTGGAGCTGATACAGACAGTGGGTGTAGATCCTATATTAGGACGTGACGGAGCAGATTGAAATGGGGTGCAGTGGTCAGAGAGACAGGGAACAGTGTGAATGGGGTCCAGTGCTGATCACTCCGTCAGCACTCATCAGTAATTCTGTTAACAGATCAATCAAAGTGATCAGCAGCGCTCAGACCCCGCCTACACTCAGCTGTGTGCGTGAGAAGATAATAGATTTGTGGTTGATGACCTTTAACCCCTCACCTAGCCATGACCTTTTTTTTTTTGTCTGCAACACTCTCTCTCTCTTTCTTTCTCTCTCTCCCCCTGTCGCTTTCTCTCTTTCTCCTATCCCCCCTCCCCCCTCTCACTTTCTCTCTCTTTCTTCCCCCGTCGCTGTCTCTCTCTCTCTCTCTCAATCTCTCTCTCTCTCCTCTCTCTCCTTCTCCCCCCCTCTCTCTCTGTCTCTCTCTCTGATGGTTTCGATTAATCGGCATGACTACACTGATTGCTTTGGTTGTTATTACCCACACGGAGCCATTCGACTAATAGCCGTAACTACACAGATTAACGGGGTTGTGATGAACCACACAAATTAAAATATTATTTATAAATCATTATATATGTATATATTATAAACAGGTCAGTGACCAAGTATATGTGGATAAGTGCACAGATTACTGTGATCAGCTGTGATTAATGGTTATAGTAGGTTGTGTAGGGTGATAAAATATTAACACATTAATCACATGTGACTATTATCATCCACAATTAATTATCTGATAATAATAATAATAATAATAATAATATTAATAATAATAATCTCTCTCTCTTTCAGCAAAACCATCCAGGTCAGAATAATCGATGATGAGGAATACGAGAAAAACAAAAACTTCTTTCTGGAGCTGGCCGAGCCTCGCATGGTGGACATGAGCCTACAGAAAGGTACACACACACGCACTCACACACACACACACACACACACACACACACACACACACACACACACATACACACACACACACACACACACACATATACACACACACACACACATATACACACACACACACACACACACACATACATACACACACACACACACACTGTCAGACACACGCACATACACACACACCACGGTGTGTCTTATTGGAGTAAATCATATAAAAGTGAAATCACTGCAGGTGGTGTTTTACTGAGACACCATGTCCTCCAGCCTTCACACTCCTCACACCTCCCTCGGCCTGTGTGTGTGTGTGGGGGGGGGGGGATGTAACAGTATCAGCCGTCAGGGTTTATCTGAAACCTCCACACTCTGTTATCTAATGTGGCTGTGGGCTCAGGAGGGGTCAGGAGGGTCTCAACACTTCACATCACTTCAACACAACACTCACTTCCATGGACACTCACTCCTCCACGCCTGTGTTCAGCTCCGATATCACTCCTCCTGTTTCAGGAAGCTGCACTGTAAT
Source organism: Prochilodus magdalenae (assembly GCA_024036415.1). Taxonomy (NCBI): domain Eukaryota; kingdom Metazoa; phylum Chordata; class Actinopteri; order Characiformes; family Prochilodontidae; genus Prochilodus; species Prochilodus magdalenae. The sequence goes on along the minus strand of JAMWET010001992.1, from coordinate 89,869 downwards.
ACCAGTTCACCCGCCTTTACCCCGGAACACTCTCTACTCCTCCGGAGGAGGATCTGATTAAGTTAGTGAGGTCGGGTCCTGATGTCGATCATTGCTGTGAGGATTTGATTGAGTATTAGTGAGGTTAGGTCCTGATGTTGAACATTGCTGTGAGGATTTGATTGAGTTTTAGTGAGGTCCAGTACTGGTGTTGTATGATCAGTTCTGGATCACCCAAGCTCGTCCCAAAGGTACTGTTGTTGTACACACATGGTGTCTTGTTTTTGGATGATACAGAACAGAACACAACATAGATCAAACAGAATAGAACTGCATAGAATAACAGAGCATAAAGTAGAAGAGAGTAGAACAGAACAGAATACAATAAAATAGAATAGTATAGAATAGAACACAACTGAATGGAACAGAATGGAATAGAATACAATACAATACAATAGAACACTATAGAACAGAACACTATAGAATAGAATAGAACACTATAGAATAGAACTCTTTAGAATAGAACACTATAGAATAGAATAGAACACTACAGAATAGAACTTTTTAGAATAGAACACTATAGAATAGAGTAGAACACTACAGAATAGAACTCTTTAGAATAGAACACTATAGAATAGAACTCTTTAGAATAGAACACTATAGAAAAGAATAAAACACTACAGAATAGAACTCTAGAATAAAACACTATAGAATAGAATAGAATAGAACACTATAGAATAGAATAGAACACTACAGAATAAAACACTATAGACTAGAATAGAACACTATAGAATAGAACGCTTTAGAATAGAACACTATAGAATAGAATAGAACACTTTAGAATAGAACGCTATAGAATAGAACACTATGGAATAGAACACTATAGAATAGAACACTATGGAATAGAACACTATAGAATAGAACACTATGGAATAGAATAGAACACTATAGAATAGAACACTACAGAAAAGAACCCAATGACTAGAATAGAACACTATAGACTAGAATAGAACACTATAAAATAGAACACTTTAGAATAGAACACTATGGAATAGAACACTATGGAATAGAACACTATAATATAGAACACTATACAGTAGAATAGAATACTATGAAATAGAACACTATAGAAAAGAACCCAATGACTAGAATAGAACACTATGGAATAGAACACTATAGACTGAAATAGAAGACTATAGAATAGAATAGAACACTATAGAATAGAACCCTTTAGACTAGAACTCTGTAGAATAGAACCCTTTAGACTAGAACCCTTTAGACTAGAACACTGTAGAATAGAACCCTTTAGACTAGAACCCTTTAGACTAGAACAGTGTAGAATAGAACCCTTTAGACTATAACCCTTTAGACTAGAACACTGTAGAATAGAACCCTTTAGACTAGAACGCTGTAGAATAGAACGCTGTAGAATAGAATTATGATTATGCCTGGATTTCCTGGCAGTCGGAATGAGCTGATTAACGCTGTAGGGTATCCGTGGTGATGTTCTACGTGCGGCCGTGTTGTTTCTGGGTGATACGGTACGTGTGGTTGGTGTGTGGTATGGTTTGGTTTGTTCCTGTGGCTGATAGACGCTCGGCTCTGTGAGTGCGATGTTGGGAAGACGAAAGCAGCTCTGTGTGGAGCGTCTGTTATTCCTGTTGTTGTTTGGTGGTTTCCAGCTCTGTTTACGCTCTGAGCGCCGTCTGCCTGGATCTGATGTGCAGATGTAACGGTGTAGCGGGGAATAAAGCCGCACAGCTCCCCGGGTTTCAGGAGCTAAACACTCCCTCACTCCCCCAGCGAACTCCAGCACGCTCACCCAGACTCCTGCAGCTACAGCAGAAACACGCCGGACTGCTGTGCTGTGCTGGCGATGCCTCTCTGGATCCACAGGGTCTCTCAGGTGGAGTCTATATTCAGTCGGAGCAGGGATCTCTCTCCCCCTTCCGGAATAGCTCCTGCCCTCACACCACACTCCTAGTGGATCTGCTCGGAAAATCTGATTAACGTAAACACCAGTGAAGTAACGAGCGCTCTGGACAGGCAGCTGAGGTGTACTCATCTCAGTTCAGCTGGACCCTGTGACAATGAACTTAGAAAATTAGATCTGCTGAAATAGAGATTCCGATTGGTCCTGCTGCTGTAATAGGAATTCCGATTGGTCCTGCCGCTGAAATAGTGATTCCGATTGGTGATTCTGGTTGGTCCTCCTGCTTTTATAGTGATTCCGATTGGTCCCCCTGCTTTTATAGTGATTCCGATTGGTCCTCTTGCTGATATAGTGATTCTGATTGGTTCTTCTGTGGAATAGTGATTCTGATTGGTCCTCCTGCTTATATAGTGATTCCGATTGATCCTCCTGCTTTTATAGTGATTCTGATTGGTCCTTTTGCTGAAATAGTGATTCTGATTGATCCTTCTGCTGATATAGTGATTCTAATTGGTCCTCCTGCTGATATAGTGATTTCTGATTGGTCCTCCTGCTGATATAGTGATTTCTGATTGGTCCTCCTGCTGAAATAGTGATTTCTGATTGGTCCTCCTGCTGATATAGTGATTCTGATTGGTCCTCCTGCTGATATTGTGATTTCTGATTGGTCCTCCTGCTGATATAGTAATTCCGATTGGTCCTTTTTCTGAAACAGTGATCCCGATTGGTTCTGCTGCTGATACAGTGATTCTGATTGGTCCTTCTGCTAAAATGGCCATTCTGAGTGGGCCTGATACAGAAGCTGACGAGTCCTCAGCAGCACTAGTTAGCCTTGATCTTAGCCTGTTAGCTCATCTGAGGAGGCAGCCTCTACTTACCCTGTTCATAAACCATCCACCCATTTCCACCAGCTGCTGGATTAAAAAGCATGGTGTCTCATACACTCCTCGGCTACAGTGCAGATCCAGTTTAGTGCTACTTAATGTCTTAGCATCCAAATTCCAGCCCTTCAGCTAAAGACCCTCTACGCTTTATCCTTCCCTGGAGTTCACGGAATACCCGCTCCTTGTCTTTTACGGATGCTGGGAAATCAGAATCGGCCCTGCTGCGCGTGACAAACAGACGAGCCGCTCTGTAAAAGGCTGAACACTATTAGTGTTTTATAAGTACTGTAGTGTGCGCTCGGCTCTAACGGCTCCTCCGGTGGACTTAAATTTGCGGAATGGTCTCAGTTTCAGCTCTAATTCCGAAGTCCCCTGGCATATTAAAGTAAATCCCCCCTCCATCGCAAACCCCACCGCTCCCGGTGCTAATTGTGTCATTAGTATTCAGACAGAAGGCTGTGCACTTTCACAGTAACACCGGGATGAACTCTCACCACACGCGCACCGAGAAGGGATCCGGAGGATTTAGAATTCTGACGGGAAGCTAGAAGAAAAGTGGATGGAGAAAAGAGAGGAAAAGGGCTGTTAGTTTCTCTCTTAGTAGACATGTTGGGTGTCTGAACTGGGCTTCTACACTGGAGCTACAAAGCTAAAGTAGCTAACAGGTCATGGAAGCCAATGTTCATCAAATTAGCATGATGCTAACTGCCGGCCTAAACCATCAGTCTCTGATCTCCGGCTTTCAGAGTCGTTGCAGCATGTCTGGCTCTGCTGGCTCAATCAGGTCCCCTCTGCTGACCAGCCTCGATTATTGGGCAAGATCTAACTACAGTTTAATATTCTCAAACTGTTTATAAACATGTTATAAGCTTTAGAGCATGACCTGGTACTAATGCTACTACAAACCACTGAGAGACAGATGATGATTAGTTGGCTACGCTGGTGCTGACATTCAAAATGACATACTTGAATAATTTAAGTTTAATTAATGAGTTTATATGAAATATTGAGTATAACGAAGGTAAGAAATGAAGGAGGGGTCTGTACATTAGACTGAAAGAGATGAAAAGAGAGATTTTGTGTCATCCTCTAAACTGCTAAACTGCTACTGCACTCTCTCGCATACTCACACCACCACACACACACACACATACACACACACACACACTCTCTCTCACACACCCACACACTCTCTCTCACATACTTACACCATACACACACACACACACACACACACACTCTCTCTCACACACCCACACACACCACACTCTTAAACACACACAATCTCACACACACACTCACACAACACACTCTCACACGTACACACACACACCACAAGCACCCACACACACACCCACACACACCACACTCTTAAACACACACAATCTCACACACACACTCACACAACACACTCTCACACGTACACACACACCACAAGCACCCACACACACACACCACAAGCACCCACACACTCTCTCAAATACTCCCACCACACACACACACACACACACTTTCTCTCACACACTCATATGCACACACACCACACTCTTTAACACACACACTCACACATACACACACACTCACTCCACAAGCACCCACACACTCTCTCTCACATACTTATAACACAAACACTCACACACACTTACACACACATACACCCACACGCACCCTCACACTCTCTCACACATACTCATTCACACACACACATTCTTACATACTCACACCACACCACACACACTCCTAAACACACACGCACAAGCACGCACACTCACACTACACTCTCAAACACACACACACACACACACACATCAGCACAGACACACACTCTCACACACTCTCACACTCACATGCACACTCTCACATGCACAAACACACACTCATATGCACACATACACACAGCCACACACACTCTCACATACTCACACCACACCACACACACACACCACACTCCTAAACACACACACTCTTACACGTACACAATCACACTACACTCTCAAACACACACATGCACACTCTCACATGCACAAACACACACTCTCTCTCACACACACTCATATGCACACATACACACAG
>JAMWET010001992.1:15000-80000 GCA_024036415.1 Prochilodus magdalenae | reverse complement strand
AGCGGATTGTTGTAGGTTTTGGGTTAATGGTTGGTAGGGGTTGTTGTGGAGTTTGGTAGGGGGTTTGATACTGTAGGGGTGGGAGAGGAGTTGTTAGGTTTGGGGGGGGTTGGTAGCGGATTAGGGTGTGGTAGGGGTTTTGGTTTGTTAGGGGGGGGCAATAGGGGTGGGGTGGGTGGGAGAGTGGACAGGTTTTGGGCGGTGAGAGGGATTGTTGTAGGTTAGGCTTAGGGTTGTTGTGGGTTTGGGTTTGGTAGGGGGTTGTTGTGGGGGGTTGTTAGGGGTGAGTGGTTGGTAGGGGATTGATACTGGGTGAGGTGGGAGAGGAGTTGACAGGGTTTTGGGGGTGATGGTTGGTAGGGGGTTGTTCTGGGAGTAGTTAGGGGTGAGGGGTTGGTAGGGGTTGTTGGGGTTAATGGTTGGTAGGGGTTGTTGGGGATCGTTGTTTTGCTCGTGTAATAGAAAGTAACATGAGCTATTAATACTAATAAATGCACAGGGTTTCACCGGTGGTCGACTGTTAGAGCTGTCTGAGTGCATTACTGACCTCCGCATTACATCACTAATCTTCCTCCCTCCCCCTCTCTCTCTCTCTCTCTCTCTCTCATTTTCCCTCTATATCTCTCTTTTTCTTTTTCCCAGACATTCCCGAAAGGAAGTTGTCTTCAGAGGAAGAGGAAGCCAGGAGAATAGCTGAGATGGGAAAGCCCATCCTGGGAGAACACTCCAAACTGGAGGTCATTATAGAGGAGTCCTATGAGTTCAAGGTACCTATACATATAACTCCTATATCACGTATATATATTATCACATGTCCTCACACAACACAAGAGCACACCAGTTACACCAGGGGGCGCTATAGCGACAGCAAAACTGACCACGCCCACACAGTGAGCACACTTCACAGTCATCTGTGGTAGCAGACGAGGAGTTAAACGAGTCCCAGGCGGAAACAGGTCTCTCACATGCTGACCGATCGGGTACAGCAGCTCAGTGGTGTCAGGTTTTGCACGTCTCATGTCAGAAGCTCTGATTCATCACCCGTTTCTTCCTCCACGACTCTTTAACCATCCCAGTTCTGATTCCTGTCCTCTCCGTATGAGGAACATGTTGGCTGTGCTGACTGTCTTCTCCGTCGTGTGTGTAGAGCACAGTGGACAAGCTGATAAAGAAGACTAACCTGGCGCTGGTTGTGGGCACTAACTCGTGGCGAGAGCAGTTTATGGAGGCCATTACGGTCAGTGCAGGTAACCAACCGCACTAAACACTAACACGCATACTGAGACCTAACACTAACACGTAACGTCCACATACACTAACACTCAGACATCTCCTGCTCCACCTTCACCACCCGGTTCCATTCACCAGACAGGCCACAGCTTCACTTTCTACTCCACCCTAAACCCACGGGGAGCCGCGGAGCCTCTTACTCCAACCACGCCAGTCTGGGATTTCTGCTTGTTGCTTGCATATTTCCACAGGAAGGATACTAAGGAAAACTGGCTGCAGGGTTATGAGTTAGGAGGTGATGTTCACCTCACAGGCAGAACCGCTGGTGAGCTCGCTGACTGAGTGGCAGTAACATCACTGCTGGTTTTGCTGGAGGTTTTTTGGTCCCCCCTCCTTCCACCATCCCTCAACCCACAGATCCCACCCAACTAGTGTAAAGCGTGACGTCCGTTACCCACAGGGTGTGTGAAGGTGGAATAGGAGATTTTCACCGAGAAGAATTCTTCTCCTAGCAACAAGAAGAGGTTACCTGGGGTCTTACGGGATTCTGCCGGGACCCCAACCATGGCAGGAAGTGGGCACAGATTTATAGTTCACCCAAAAACCTCTTAATGACCCATGACCTTTTCTTCCGTCTGCTTAGCCAAGCGTGCCAGCTGGCTAAAGTACCATCCCAAACTCCACCCACTCTACCACCGCCAAACAGTTTGACTGACAAGGCAACAAGCACTTCCTGTGTGTTAGACCGCCCCTTTCGGTCAGAGTTTACAGTGTGTAAAAGTGTTTCACGTCTCGTAGTTTTGTTTTCTAGAATGTAATTTTTTTTCATTTGTAATTTTTTTTTTATTTTTGTACATTGTTTTAATTTTGTAAATTAGATGGGGCTGCTACACGAGGATGATGGGGCTGTAAATCCCTGTGGGGTGTGAGTGATGGGATCCATAGATCAGGAAGAGGTGCTACAGTGCAGGGAATGTCTCGTTCCATGTGTGGAAAATGGCTCCAGAGCAGATGTTAATGATTGCCTAAAAGGAGGGACTGCATGTGGGCGTGGCCAAAGACCATACTGTAAAGGAAGTAGCTGAATCTGCAGGTGTATGGAAGTGTACGGTCATACAGGTCTACCAGCAGTGGCTACAATCCCAGTCTACAGGGAATTCTCCTCGGAATTGTGCCAGGGAAGGCACCGACCCAATCTGGCCCAACTGAATTCTTTAAAGTAAGAGTGTCTGAACACTGATGTGGCTACATCCAGAAACTTGTCCGGTACACGCCCAATCCAATTTCAACTTTGGTTGGTGCTGGTGGAGGTGTTACACACTGTCAGGTACGGTTCAGCCACAGGGGACTCGTTTACTGTCCGGTGAGCTTATGTGCTAGGCTATCTGCTAACCTGTCTCAGTGTATGACATCACTCTTTGGTACTGCTTGGTGTTCAGTGTTGCACCATATGGTCCCAGAGAGACGCTGGTTTGTTCACGGTGTATGTATACACAGCTGAAATGAGATAAAGAGATTCAGTGTTCAAACTGATCATGAATAAAGTGCCCAGCGTTAGACACCACACACCTGCCTCCCTCCGGTCACCTCAGTGAAGTTGGGAACCCTGATAGAGGCTCCCAAAGGCCTAACAGGTCTTCGTTTCTGTCCCCCGAAGAAGAACCCACACCCCTCTCTCTGAAATATTAACACCATCAGCTGCATTTACTCTTTTATGAAGCCGCGCTAAAATATGGATGCACCCCGCTCTGTCCGTCACCCCGATTCACCATGGCAATGAAACCCCGAAATCACCATGACGACTGAAGGCCTGGGGTTGGGTGGGTGATTCCCTGTTGCCGGATCGGGGGAGTTGCAGGGCTGACTGTGTTTGTGCAGGACGTTAAAGGAATTTTTGGTTTGTAGTATTGAGATCAGCAAAAAGGCCGGGTTCAGTTTAGTCCTTTTAGCGTCCAGCATCATATTAGCACTAATGATGATGAGTCCAGCTGCGCATCCACTGGCCGTAATTACACTACATCCTTATTTAAACTAAACAAATTCACTTTAGCATGTTTGGTGATTAATGTGCAACAGTAACAACATTGCAACTGAAAATACTGATATTAGCAACATGCTTAATTTTAAATCAACCCGAGTGAGATAATAAACTTGCTAGCTAGCCCCAGATCATCCTACATTGGACGACTAGCAAGTTAACTAGTGCCAAATGGTTAGTTTAAAAGCTAAGCTGGATAGCTAGCTTGTTTAACTATTAGCTACCTTTCCATTTTTTAATGGCCATTTAACAGCTAAGTCAGGTAGCAAGCTAGCTAGCTAGCCTTGGTTAAGTTGCTAAGTTAGCAAGAAAGTTAGCAAGTTAATGATCAGTTTGACTGCTAAGTCTAGATAATGACCTTGCTAGCTAGCCCCAAATGATCCTACGTTTGACATTCTAGCAAGCTAACTAGTGCCAAATGGTTAGTTTAAAAGCTAAGCAGGAGAGCAAGCTTGTTTAACTATTGGCTAGATTTTAGATTTTATAGGGCTTTTTGTTAGCTAAGTCAGGTAGGATGCTAGCTAGCTAGCCCCATGGTAATTCTGGCAGCTAAGTTAGCTAAAAAGCTAGCAAGCTAATGGTAAGTTTGACTGCTAATGAGATAACAATTTAGCTAGCTAGCCCCAAATGATCCTAGGTTTAATGCCTAGCAAGCTAACTAGTGCCAAATAGTTGATTAAATGTTAAGCTAGAGAGCTAGCTTGTTTAACTATTATCTACATTCCCATTTTTTAATGGACGCTCAACAGCTAAGTCAGGTAGCAAGCTAGCTAGCCCTGTGGTCAGATTGACTGCTAAGATAGCTGGAAAGCTAGCCAGTTAATGGTCAGTTTGACTGCTAAGTGAGATAATGACCTAGCTAGCTAGCCCCACACGATCCTACGTTTGACGGCTAACAAACTAACTGCTGCCAAATGGTAGGTTTGAAAGCTAAGTTGGAGTGCTAGCTTGTTTAACTGATGCTAAACTGACCATTCAGAAACCAGCACGTGGCGAATTCGACCAGGTCACAATTCTATAAAATGACGGGTCTATAAAGGATCTACTGTTCCAGTTTTGCTCTGGCAGGTACAGTCTATGGAATATTGTGCGTGTGCATAACGTCATGGTTGGCGTGTAACATTAGACAGATATTTATTTCTGTCTCTCCTTCTCCGCCCCACCCTCCTCCCTTCTCTCCCCCTCTCTGTCTGAATTTCCCCCAGGAGATGAGGACGAAGACGACACAGGAGAGGAGCGCCTCCCGTCCTGTTTTGATTATGTCATGCACTTTCTGACGGTTTTCTGGAAGGTTCTGTTTGCCTGCGTTCCTCCGACTGACTACTGGAACGGCTGGGCATGCTTCATCACCTCCATCATCATCATCGGCCTTCTAACGGCCGTCATCGGCGACCTGGCCAGCCACTTCGGCTGCACCATCGGCCTGAAGGACTCGGTCACAGCCGTAGTGTTTGTAGCGCTCGGCACATCCGTGCCAGGTCAGTTAGCTTTATTACCTCCACACACTGGCCACTTTATTAGAAACACCTACCCTTTACCTCCACACACTGGCCACTTTATTAGAAACACCTACCCTTTACCTCCACACACTGGCCACTTTATTAGAAACACCTACCCTTTACCTCCACACACTGGCCACTTTATTAGAAACACCTAGCCTCTGCCTCCACACACTGGCCACTTTATTAGAAACACCTAGCCTCTGCCTCCACACACTGGCCACTTTATTAGAAACACCTACCATCTGCCTCCACACACTGGCCACTTTATTAGAAACACCTACTATCTGCTTCCACACACTGGCCACTGTATTAGAAACACCTACCCTCTGCCTCCACACACTGGCCACTTTATTAGAAACACCTACCATCTGCCTCCACACACTGGCCACTTTATTAGAAACACCTACCATCTGCCTCCACACACTGGCCACTTTATTAGAAACACCTACCCTCTGCCTCCACACACTGGCCACTTTATTAGAAACACCTACCCTTTACCTCCACACACTGGCCACTTTATTAGAAACACCTACCCTTTACCTCCACACACTGGCCACTTTATTAGAAACACCTACCCTTTACCTCCACACACTGGCCACTTTATTAGAAACACCTACCCTCTGCCTCCACACACTGGCCACTTTTTTAGAAACACCTACCTTCTGCTTCCACACACTGGCCACTTTATTAGAAACACCTACCTTCTGCTTCCACACACTGGCCACTTTATTAGTAACACCTACCATCTGCTTCCACACACTGGCCACTTTATTAGAAACACCTACCATTTGCTTCCACTACCGGCCACTTTATTAGAAACACAAACTTGTCTTGGCAGATCCATTATCTCTCTCTCTCTCTCTCTCTCTCTCTCTCTCTCAGACACCTTTGCCAGTAAAGTCGCAGCTGTCCAGGACATGTACGCGGACGCCTCCATTGGTAACGTAACCGGAAGCAATGCCGTTAACGTTTTCCTGGGCATCGGAGTCGCCTGGTCTGTGGCTGCCATCTACTGGCACATGCAGGGCAGAGCGTTCGAGGTTCCGGCGGGCTCCCTGGCCTTCTCCGTCACACTCTTCACCATCTTTGCCTTCGTGGCGGTGAGTGTGTTGCTGTACAGGCGGCGGGCGCACATCGGCGGGGAACTGGGTGGCCCCCGCAGACATCGCATCTTCACCACCCTCTTCTTCTTCAGCCTATGGTTCCTCTACATCCTCTTCTCCAGCCTGGAGGCCTACTGTCACATACAGGGCTTCTGAAGAGAGAAGGAGAAAGGGAGAGAGAGAGGGGAAGAAGAAGGGGATGACGTGAGGTTACAGGGCAAGAGAGGAGGAAGAAGAAGGGGTGGAGAGAAAAGGGGAGATATGGAGGGAGACACTGCTTCCACAGAAGACAGAGCAGCCAAGACCGGACCGGATCGGACTGGACCGAACTGAATAGAGCCAGACAGGACTGAAGTGGATCTAGTTGGACGCAGCATTGATGCATTGGACTGAACTGGACTGGACTGTACTGAGACAGACTAGACAAGACCAGACAGAACTGATTCAACAGAACAGGACTGGACTGGACTGAACCAGCGTGAACCAGATGAGATTGAACAGGCCTGGAGTAGTCCAGACAGGACTGGGACTGTGATGGATGAAATCTGAATCGAGCCAGACCAAACCGGACTGGATTAGATCAAATCAAGCTGAACTGAGCCAAACCAGCTTGAACCAGAACAGACTGAACCAGACTTGACAGGAACAGGTCACATGTGCTGAGGGAGAATGGACTGGACTGAACCTGATTGGACTTCCCAGAGTTGGACTGGACTGACAGGCTTAATGGAATTGAAGTGGAACGGACTGTATTAGATTAGATTAGATTAGATTAGATTAGATTAGACTGGACTGGACTGGACTGGACTAAATCAACCGGGACTAAACTGAACCCGACTAGGCTTCTGTGAGTGACAGTGGAATAAATCAAGCCAAACTGAGCCTGACTGGACTGAACCGAACTGGGCTTCGTTGATTCGGACAGGACTAAACCAAGGACTGAGTCACATTCATTTGGACTGAACCAGACCAGCATGAACCAGACTAGACTACACTGGACTGGAGTAAATCAAGCCGGACTAAACTGAGCCAGACCGGACTGAACCGAACTGGGCTTCACTGATTCGGACAGGACTAAATCAAGTTGGACTGAGCCACATTCATTTGGACTGAACCAGAGCAGCATGAATTAGACTAGACTGGACTGGATCAAGCTGAGCCGGACCGGAGTCTGCTTTGTGGAATGGAAGAGGTCAGCAAAGTGAAGAGGAGCTCTCGTCCCTTCAGGAAGCGTCCAGCTTCTCTCTCGTTCTCTCTTCTCCGCTGTCCTGGCGGCGTGTGCAGACGGGACACGCCCGGCGCAGCCTGAGCTTTTCACAATCTCTATTTTTCTCACCGACCTGCTGAGAGCGACTCTTTTCTAACGAAGTATTTTGGGAAAAAAGATGACAAAAAAAAACTACAAAAAGAGGAAGAAAAGAACTATTTTCTGATCTACGGAGGGAGAGAATACTATTTCACCAGAAAACCGGGAATATGAGGAAGTATAGAATCACTACTGGAATCTGTTACGGAGTGACAGCCGGCTGGACGCATAACGTCCTTTCTTCTTTTCCGTTTGCTTCGTTCGCTTGAACTTCACAAGCTTACAGCATACACACACATACACACACACACACACACACACACACACACACTCACACCTACATACACACACACACACACATACATACACACACACACACATTTACACACACACACCCTTGCACACTCACACACACCCTTACACATATACACACAGACACATGCACACACACTTACATACACACACACACACACACACACATACACACATATACAAACACAGACACACACACATACACACACACACACTCACATACACATTCACATGCATACACACACACCCTTACACATATACACACACAACTTACATACACACACACACACACACACACACACCAACATACACACACACACACACCAACATACATACACACACACACATACACACACACACATACATACATACATACATACATACATACATACACACACACACACACACACACATATACACACATACACACACACACACACACACACACTCACATATACACACACACACACACACAGTGGAGGAGGAGGAGGAAGAGAGGAGAGGAAGGAGGAGAAAACCACAAACACTCCGAGACGTGCGGCTGTACGCTGTACGATATGACGTGTGGTCTCTGTAGGTTTCTGTGCATTATCTCTCCTGCAGCGTCCCTCCTTCCTGAGCTTGGCCACGGGTCCACAGAGTGGACGGAAGGAGGGAATACCATAGAAATGCAGAGAGGGGTCACAGAGAGGTCATTCACCCAAACATAGCAAAACAACTATTATTATTTTTTTAACTTAACGTTTAGTTATGTCACTATATTACCGTCTGAACACACGGCGCTATGGCAACTGAACCGGTCCCATCTCATTTACATACAGTGTGGTCCGCTCTGGAAATCTGGGAACATGGAAATAAACAGCTGAGGTTCAGAATTCCAGACATTTCAAATCAAAGGCTACCGGACTGCTTTTGGGTGACCATCGAAATAGATGCACAGTGATGCTCAACCAGAGCAACCCCGAGTCCGTATAACCCAAGCACACGCTGCATTAGAGAAAGAAGGGACACGCCCCCAAATATGGCGAAATTCTGGACTCAGAGATTCCGCTTATCGGCGTAATCGTCATGCTGACCTCCGCTCACTTTCCGCCCATGCTCTCAGACCTTTGGACCCCATTGTATGTATATGTATATATATACAGTATATATATCAAAACATACACAAATAGCTGGAGACGTTCCGTGCGTATCCGTCGCCCGTTGGGGTTCGCATTACTGTAGCATCCATTGGTGGTATTGTAGAGGTGACAACCTGTGAGCTCGGTTTGATTTAATGAATGAGTGAATTAATTTTTCTTCACACTGAGAAATACCCGGGACTTTTATTTTGCCAAATCAAGGCCTGCAGTAGAATGCATCGTACTGCCCTAAAGCGTTTACAGCCCTCTAGTTATTTGGTCCGATTATATTTCCATGTTTTGTTCAGCCGAGGAAAAAAAGTAGCAGCTGAGAGCCTCAAACCAAAGAGCAGGGCTTGACCTCCTGACCCCCGGTGTGGTCACCCTGTGGAACATCCACTCTTAGTGTACCCTGAGTGAGTGAGAGGGGGGTGGAGGTTGTCTGGTGTCCTGCTGTGTGTTTATTACACTATCCGGACTCCATATGGACCGTGGTTACTGTATCTGTCCACTAGAGGTCAGTAAATAGCTGCGGCGGATAGAGGCAGGACGTCTATTCTATGTTTACATTCACAGACGGCTGCGTGCGGGTGAGGCTTATACCAGCCAAGGCCTTCTTCCTTTCCTATATAGCAGGGGTCTCAAACTCCGGTCACCTGGGGGCCACCAGGCAGGTGGAAGAGTGAGGCAATCAGAAAAACAATGGAGGATAATAAGTGCTCTTTCTACTAATAACATCATAACCTTCATAATCGTTATGAATAATTTACTGGTATTATAATTAGCATGCGCTCTTCACTGCGACTGCAACTCCGTCAGAGTTCACCAGGTTGTCCATGACATCCGTCTTATCGACTCTGGCCTATGTTTGTCAACGCTGTTATCGTTTACAGTGCACGCGCACACGTTTGCCTCATATACAGCTCTGTAAATAAATCAGACCCCACTCCAGTTCCTTCTTAGATCAGCATCTCCACATGTACAGCAGGTTCTCAGTGAGGAACCGAAGGTTGGGTTCTAGCTTTACTGGCAGATACAGTGAGCGTCTGGTTCATAAGAACAAGGTCCAGCAGCAAACACACAGGACAACACAGCTACAGACTGGCAGAGGGCCAATCCCACCCTCTACTGACCGTGATGAGCGCCACCTCATTCCAATGTCCCTTACCCACCGTAAGATGACCTCGAGTGACCTCCAGAGAGACTGGCGAGCGGTGGCTGGGGTGAAACGCACAGCGAGCATGGTTCTAAAAACAGGCTTCTGGAGGTCATTAGTGATTTCTATCTGATCTGGAGTTTGGGGGACATGGTTCCAGTAGTGTAGAGAATCAAACAGAACTGAGGGATTCTGGTCCAACACAAACCCAGAACCTGTACAGCTAGAGACACTGATCAGTTACAGGTGGGCTCTTACATTTCTCCAGAGCTGTATGTTACTCTCGTCAGTGTATCAGTATAGATATCAATACATGGCGATACTGAACACGCCCTTTGACCCACATGGCCTTCCGTAGTGCAGTGCTAGTGGGGAGGTCCCGCTAGTGCTCAGGGTTGTTGTGCAGCTGCACTGAGTTCCCAGACTAATTGTGACCATACCGCAGCCCAACTCGAGTCCGCTCTACATGCTGTTGGTTGCAGCTACTTCATTTTCCACCGCGGATATCCGGCATGTTCCATTTGAACTGGGAAGTCGGGATTTCCGGGATTTCCCACACTCGTTTTACTGAGTACGCATAACAAAGCTTTCCTGGAGGCACCCTTTCTAGGTCTTCCTGATGTTTTGCTGGAAGGTCAGGGATGGATGTGATGTCATTCCCAGCTGCGCCATCCCACTTCCAAGCCAAATGGAAGGCACCCGTATTGCCCCCCTTCTGGAAGCTGAAACACAAGTTATTTAGCAACGGCAGCAAAACAAAAAGGCCGCTGGGAGGAGACCGGAGAGTTTGGGAATGTTGAGTAGTTTGGAGCATTATTTGAAAGACCCTCAGTTTCAGAATCTTGGCATGTTTCAGTTTGGTTACTGCCGGGCCAAAAACAGTCCCACACTCTGATATTTCATCGTGATCACGGCACGCATGCACTGTGGCACCGTTTCCACAAGCTTCTGGAATGTACCAACTTTTATTTCTGTCCAGAGCCGCATTCATTTTCTCCAAGATCGTGTACGGATGATGTGAGACCTGGACCATGGCACAAGTCTTCTCCAGTACATCCTAAAGATTCCCAATGGGGTTCAGGTCTGGACTCTGTGGTGGCCAATCATGTGTGAAGATATCCCATGCTCCCTGAACCGCTCTCTCACAGTCTGAGCACGGTCATCTTGGAATATGGCCGCGCCATCAGGGTGGTTCAGGATGTTCAGGTGGTCAGCTGACCTCACTCTTTGGGCACATGACGCTGCTGAACCTGGACCTGACCAGCTGCAGCTACCCCAGATCAGAGCTCTGCCCCCACAGGCTTGTACGGAAGGCACTAGGTATGAGGGGTGATCACCTCAGCCGCCTCTCTTCTTACCCTGATGCGCCATCACTCTGGAGCAGGGTAAATCTGGACTCATCAGACCACATGACCATCGCTCCAGAGTCCAGTCTTTACGCTCCCTAGCAGACTGAAGCCGTGTTAGCCGGTTAGCCTCACTGGCGAGTGGTCTTCTTAAGGCTGCATAGCTGTTTAGTCCCGATCCCTGGAGTTCCCTTCGCACTGTGCGTGTAGAGACGCACTTCCTCTCACTGTTAAACACCTCCCTGAGCTCTACTGCTGTTCCTCCACCATCTGATCCACCACACGGTTAAGAGATCGCCCATCACCATCACTCAGGGTTTATTCCCACCACATTCCTTCCTGGTAGATGATGTTTCCCCTCTGTCCTTCCTCAGTTTAATAACACTAGGACAGGTCTAAACCCGAGTTTAGGAGTTCCAGTATCTCCTTAGATGTGTTCTCTGCTGAATTATAATTTGACCATCAGATGAACATCTTTACCACGACCACAGGACGCGTCTTTCCACATGGTTGTTTAACAAATGAGAAGCTCCTCACTGCATCAGTCAGGGTTAAATAACTGGTTGCCAATTGAAACATAATCACCCCTGCAGTAATTATCCAATAGGAGGCTTTTACCTATGTGCTAAGTTCAATCCAGGTGGTGACCTCTTTTGGCTAGGAAGTGTAAAACTGCCCGATGGACAGCCAGCCTTTAGAATAAGAGTCATTCAGCAGCTCGTAAGGGGAGTTTTGGTTCGAGCAGCTCCCCCTACTGGCCGGAGCTTACACTGCTACATGTAGCTGTATACGATTTGGAGTCACACCGACGGAACAGAATGGAACGTGGTTTCAGATACGGGCATGTGATTGTGTAGCGTGAGAGTGCTGCAGTGTGTACACCAGTCTGTCCATACGTCCACTTCAGTAGCGCGGTCATTAGTCATTAGTATTAGTGCTGATATTATTGATGATATCTCGGATTATTTAACCCCTGAACTCTGAGCTGTAGTTTAAACAACCAAGGATGAAATCAACCACTGGGTGAAATTTGCCTGTGTTCAGGTTTGACTGTATGCAGCTTTGATAAACGATGGCCAGGGACGTTTCAGGCTGTCATGGCGCACCTTGGGGTGGCACGGCACGGACTTGCTTAGTGCACGTCACACCGAGTCATACCGCTGGTGGCTGTTGCAGGCGTAGCGCTGTATGAAGGACGGTGGTGTTGAAGAGCCTGTCTGAAGGTCTTCTGAACACTGACCTGCAGTGGAGTGTGAGGAATGGTGGGCGGAGCTGATGTTTGTGATGGATCTAAACTCAGATCTCACCTGCAGTCTCGGTGCAAAGCTCAAGCCGGGCACTCCTCTCTTCCTCTCTCCTCCTTCTTCCCTTCTTCCCAAACACACACACACTCACACACACACACACACACACACACTCACTCACGTATATATGCACACTGCTGAACTTGTGCAAAAAAAAAAAAAAGAGAGTAAATATTAAAATGAGATTTTGGGGGATAAATGTTTATGAAGAAGAGAAATATCACCGTTGTATATTTTTATACAATATTCACTTTCTGACACTTGATTTGCTTCCGGTGAGCCACCTGACCTTTTGACCTTTTGACCCGTGCGTGTGCGTGGCCCCCTGCTGTTGCCTATAGAGTCTCTCTGCACACTGTAAATGGTTTTAATATGAAATCCAGCTATTCTGGGCCACTGGGGGGCGGGGGAGGGGGGGAGGTGGGGTGCGGGCGGGTGGGGGTCGATCAGAAGTGAAATATGAAATATATCTTTGCTGTTTACATATCATGTCATGAAGTTTTCAATTATGCACACTGTATTTTGTTGTTTTATGGTGGTGATTAGCGGGGTGCGTCTGCGCTAGCGGCTGAAAATGCTAACTGCGGTTCTGTGGGTCGGGAGAGGGGGTGTGGTGGGGGAGGGGGGGTTTACTGAAGTGATTACTGATTTCAATTCTGAAGCAGCTTATATGATCCCAATCTGAGCCAGCACAGAGGAGGAGCTTTACATTTCCAGTCTTAAACTGATCTCAGAGCAGCTGAACAGAGCACCGCATCAATCAGGTCATCAATAAGATGGCTGGTTCCACAGACACCAAGTCGTCCCACCGGTCAGCCAGCAACACTGAGTATCGGTATCTCACGGCTGTCGGAAGAAAACCTCGTATCTCCAACAGGAGAAAGTCAGTTTGGAGGATTTGTAGATGAACCGCACCTACCAGTGTGTAACACCTTCACCAACACCAGTGTTCCCGTTCCTGGATGTAGCCATATCAGTGTTCAGACACTAACATCATAGAATAGGTCAGGTGGTCCAGATTTGGTGGAGGCCTTCCCTGGCACCATTCCGAGGAGAATTCCCTGTAGACTGGGATTTTATCCACTACTGGTAGACTCCTATGACCGTACGTTTCCATACACCTGCAGATTCAGCTACTTCCTTCACACTATGGTCTTTGGCCACGCCCACATGCTCAGTCCCTCCTTTTAGCCAATCATTAACATCTGCTCTGGAGCGTTTTCCACACATGGAGCGAGAAATCCCCTGCACTGTAGCCCCTCTTCCCAATCTATGGATCTGTCAGTCACACCCACAGGGATTTGTAGCCCAGTCATCCTCGTGCAGCAGCGCCATCTGCAGGAGCCTGAAGGTACTTCTAAAAAGCACCGAGGGTCAGTATCCTGAGTAAAAGTAGAAACGTTAATGAGGCAGGAGAGTCTTTGGAATTCCACTGTAATTAAAGTACTGGAGTATTTGCTCGAGTATTAACAGGTAAACTGCTGGGAGTTATTAGAGTTATTATATTAATGTAGCGCTCCACATGTGCCTCCTGAACAGAACTCAGCTGGATCACGTAGCATTGTAGAAGAACAGGATCAGTCAAAATCGCTTTAACGTCCATTAAAGGTCAGGAAGTCTCGGATCTCCTCCTGTAGCGTTCCCGTGTCGGATCAGTGACGGCATGTTCATGGGTGAGTGTCTCAGATCCGCACTGTTCAAGCTGCTCTGGGATCAGACATGAGGGGTAATGGGGTTACAGTCGGTAGCTGCCAGTTACTGCAGGTGGCTGCGGTAGGACCTCCTCCTGCGGGGTGTATGTGCAGGTGACGTGGTTATTAATGAAGGGGGAGTGTTGCTGGTTTGGGTCTACAGACTGATCGTAGTTTTGAACAGCGTATCATCACTGGGGTCATGCTTGGGGAGGAACACAGGAACAGGTTTAAGATCATGTCCGTCTTACTGCTCTGCTTCAGGGGTCATTCAGCACACCGAGTTCTCCCACCCAGCTCCTCTCACAGCGCGGCGATGGAGCAGACGGCTGGATGGCTCTGTTTGCTCATCTTTGTTTTTGACTCTTCTCACTCAGAAGTGTTCTTTTGGTTTCAGGGAGTTATGCATGACATTTACCTTCATTTGGTTCATTTACGTCCGTTTATTTATTTGTTTTGGATTATTTTTGTCAACAGAAAAATAAAGGAACTTATTTGAAAAAGCACTGAAGTGGAGTGTGTGTTGATGGCGAGTCAGAATCCGTGAGGTTGGCTGTGCATCTGTACCGTTAGATGGATAACCTGGGAAGAGCTCTGGTGTTAAACATTGATTATATGACTCTGTGTTATTCCCAACTCCGTATGCCCCATTCCCTACTCTATATGCCCCATTCCCTACTCCATATGCCCCATTCCCTACTCTATATGCCCCATTCCCTACTCCATATGCCCCATTCCCTACTCCATATGCCCCATTCCCTACTCTGTATGCCCCATTCCCTACTCCATATGCCCCATTCCCTACTCCATATGCCCCATTCCCTACTCCATATACCCCATTCCCTACTCCATATGCCCTTTTCCCTACTCCATATGCCCCATTCCCTACTCCATATACCCCATTCCCTACTCCATATGCCCTTTTCCCTACTCTATATGCCCCATTCCCTACTCCATATGCCCCATTCCCTACTCCATATGCCCTTTTCCCTACTCCATATGCCCCATTCCCTACTCCATATGCCCTTTTCCCTACTCCATATGCCCTTTTTCCCATATGCCCCCTACTATATGCCCCATTCCCTACTCCATATACCCCATATGCCCTTTTCCCTACTCCATATGCCCCATTCCCTACTCCATATGCCCCATTCCCTACTCTATATGGCCCATTCCCTACTCCATATGCCCCATTCCCTACTCTATATGCCCCATTCCCTACGCTATATGCCCTTTTCCCTACTCCATATGCCCCATTCCCTATTCCATATGCCCCATTCCCTACTCCATATGCCCCATTCCCTACTCCATATGCCCCATTCCCTACTCCATATGCCCCATTCCCTACTCCATATGCCCCATTCCCTACTCTATATGCCCCATTCCCTTCTCCATATGCCCCATTCCCTACTCCATATGCCCCATTCCCTACTCTATATGCCCCATTCCCTTCTCCATATGCCCCATTCCCTACTCCATATGCCCCATTACCTACTCTATATGCCCCATTCCCTACTCCATATGCCCCATTCCCTACTCTATATGCCCCATTCCCTACTCCATATATGCCCCCTCCATTCCCTTTTCCCTACTCCATATACCCCATTCCCTACTCCATATACCCCATTCCCTACTCCATATGCCCTTTTCCCTACTCTATATGCCCCATTCCCTACTCCATATGCCCCATTCCCTACTCCATATGCCCTTTTCCCTACTCCATATGCCCCATTCCCTACTCTATATGCCCCATTCCCTTCTCCATATGCCCCATTACCTACTCCATATGCCCCATTCCCTACTCCATATACCCCATATGCCCTTTTCCCTACTCCATATGCCCCATTCCCTACTCCATATGCCCCATTCCCTACTCTATATGGCCCATTCCCTACTCCATATGCCCCATTCCCTACTCTATATGCCCCATTCCCTACGCTATATGCCCTTTTCCCTACTCCATATGCCCCATTCCCTATTCCATATGCCCCATTCCCTACTCTATATGCCCCATTCCCTTCTCCATATGCCCCATTCCCTACTCCATATGCCCCATTCCCTACTCCATATGCCCCATTCCCTACTCTATATGCCCCATTCCCTACTCCATATGCCCCATTCCCTACTCCATATGCCCCATTCCCTACTCCATATGCCCCATTCCCTACTCCATATGCCCCATTCCCTACTCCATATGCCCCATTCCCTACTCCATATGCCCCATTCCCTACTCTATATGCCCCATTCCCTACACTATATGCCCTTTTCCCTACTCCATATGCCCCATTCCCTACTCCATATGCCCCATTCCCTACTCCATATACCCCATTCCCTACTCCATATGCCCTGTTAACTACCCCCTACACTTTATTCCCTACTCCATATGTCCTATTCAGTAGTTGCTATGTCTTAATCCCTAATCTTTAAACCATACACCTTATTCCATACTCCCTATTCCATATGCCATATTTCCCAGTCTCTATGTCCTAATTCCTACTCCCTACACCTTATTCCCAACTATTGACCTGTTAGCATCACAGACCTTCCAGTACAGTAGACCAGTTGGCAGCTGGCATTGCAGCTTGAATATCCTCACACAGTTCCTGCAGATGGTGCGGTAGGAGTGGAGGTGGAGCTACACCAGGCCTTCTGGATGCGTGACAGCAAACCGTTCACCTTGGTGCTGACCACGGTGCCTCCACACACAGCTTCATTGGGCGTCTCCACCAAGACTAAAGCGGGACTGGTCACTGAAGATGACCCGCTGCCATTCTGAGTCACTCCATGACAGTCTGGTACGACACCACTGCAGTCTTTGGTGACGGTGACGTGGTGTTAAGGACAGTCGTGGTAACGGTCTGTGTGCATGTAGTCCTGCGTGGTGCAGCCGTCTGCCAATGGTGCTGCACTAACAGGATGACTCATGGAGGACACCACTGCTCGCTGGATGTCTGTGATGGTGTCAGTTGACTCGTTCGGGGTGCAGATATTGTTTAGATGAGTGTACATGATGAACACTTGTGTTTATATGTGTGTGGTGTAGTTCTGTGTTTGATATTTCTCCATGTGTTCTAGGATGAATTTGATTACTATGGGATTATATGTTCCTGGAATACATGGAACATAGGAAAATATTCCTGGAAGGAATGCCGTGCATTTTAAATACATATCCATGCATTTTTGGGATGTGGGATATCTGTATTTGGGTGCACGCTGATACTATTAAAAGAGAATGCTGGTGTCTGTGTGCGTGCGTGCGCGTGTGTGTGTTTGGGGGCGTGTAAGAGTTTGATTGACGCTCAGCTACACCTCTCAGAATGCAGATCACAGGCCGAGCCCCGCCCTTTACACAGCGTGCGCGCGCGCATGCACGCGCGGCCGAATCGCTTTGCAGTGCGCGTGCGCGTGCTGGCCGTCGCCGAAAGTGCTGCACGTTCAGCACGGTGCGCGAGCGCGAGCCTCTGCGGCCTCTGCGGCACGGGGCCGCCCGCGCCCGGGGGGGTAAAAGTGGAGCCGGTTTGCCCCTCTAACCCGTATGGATTTGCTCCATGGATGCCTCTGACGGCGCGGAGGCCGAGGGCGGGCGCGCGCGCGTGCCCGTGGCGTCCGGGGCCGGTGGCTGGTGGACGGACAGAACCGGGGGGGAGTTCCCCAGCCGATACGTCATCACGGAGCCGAACGCGGAGCACGAGGAGGATATAGATGAAGGGGAAGAAGAGGAGGACGAGGCGCGCGGACACGGAGCCCAGCTGCAGGGTAAGTGCATGCAGCGCGTCCTCCGTTACGGTACAACACCATCCTTCAGGGCTGCACACGGGGCTCGAGACGGGCGGGTTTGTTGTTGCTGCGCGAGCGCGCGTGATGGCGTGAGGCCATGTGCAAGTATATGCATGCAAGACATACGTATTTCATACATGCACTTTGTATATGCATGCACGTGCACATATGCTTTCCTATGTACACAGATATGCACGTGAAGGTGTTATTGGATTATGGCAGCATTCACTCCATCCAGTACTGACCTCCCAACATCAGCGTATAACCTCACTAATACTCAATCAAATCCTCACAGCAATGTTTAACATCAGCACCTGGCAGGGAATCCACCCATTTCTCTAATTCCTCCATAATTGAGTGTGTGAGGTATAAACAGAGTGAGTGAGAGCGGGTTTGGTGTGAGGTGTGTACAGAGTGAGTGAGAGAGGGTTTTGTTGTGAGGTGTGTACAGAGTGAGTGAGAGAGGGTTTGGTGTGAGGTGTGTACAGAGTGAGTGAGAGCGTGTTTGGTGTGAGGTGTGTACAGAGTAAGAGCGGGTTTGGTGTGAGCGGGTTTGGTGTGAGGTGTGTACAGAGTGAGAGCGGGTTTGGTGTGAGGTGTGTACAGAGTGAGTGAGAGCGGGTTTGGTGTGAGGTGTGTACAGAGTGAGTGAGAGCGGGTTTGGTGTGAGGTGTGTATGGAGTGAGTGAGAGCGGGTTTGGTGTGAGGTGTGTACGGAGTGAGTGAGAGGGTTTGGTGTGAGGTGTGTACAGAGTGAGTGAGAGAGGGTTTGGTGTGAGGTGTGTACAGAGTGAGTGAGAGAGGGTTTGGTGTAAGGTGTGTACAGAGTGAGTGAGAGAGGGTTTGGTGTGAGGTGTGTACAGAGTGGGTGAGAGAGGGTTTGGTGTGGGGTGTGTACAGAGTGAGTGAGAGAGGGTTTGGTGTGAGGTGTGTACAGAGTGAGGGAGAGCGGGTTTGGTGTGAGGTGTGTACAGAGTGAGTGAGAGCGGGTTTGGTGTGAGGTGTGTACAGAGTGAGTGAGAGCGGGTTTGGTGTGAGGTGTGTACAGAGCGAGTGAGAGGGTTTGGTGTGAGGTGTGTACAGAGTGAGTGAGAGAGGGTTTGGTGTGAGGTGTGTACAGAGTGAGTGAGAGAGGGTTTGGTGTGAGGTGTGTACAGAGTGAGGGAGAGAGGGTTTGGTGTGAGGTGTGTACAGAGTGAGTGAGAGCGGGTTTGGTGTGAGGTGTGTACAGAGTGAGGGAGAGAGGGTTTGGTGTGAGGTGTGTACAGAGCGAGTGAGAGCGGGTTTGGTGTGAGGTGTGTACAGAGCGAGTGAGAGAGGGTTTGGTGTGAGGTGTGTACAGAGCGAGTGAGAGCGGGTTTGGTGTGAGGTGTGTACAGAGTGAGTGAGAGCGGGTTTGGTGTGAGGTGTGTACAGAGTGAGCGAGAGCGGGTTTGGTGTGAGGTGTGTACAGAGTGAGCGAGAGCGGGTTTGGTGTGAGGTGTGTACAGAGTGAGTGAGAGCGGGTTTGGTGTGAGGTGTGTACAGAGTGAGCGAGAGCGGGTTTGGTGTGAGGTGTGTACAGAGTGAGGGAGAGCGGGTTTGGTGTGAGGTGTGTGCAGAGTGAGCGAGAGCGGGTTTGGTGTGAGGTGTGTACAGAGTGAGCGAGAGCGGGTTTGGTGTGAGGTGTGTACAGAGTGAGGGAGAGCGGGTTTGGTGTGAGGTGTGAACAGAGTGAGGGAGAGCGGGTTTGGTGTGAGGTGTGTACAGAGTGGGTGAGAGCGGGTTTGGTGTGAGGTGTGTACAGAGTGAGGGAGAGCGGGTTTGGTGTGAGGTGTGTACAGAGTGAGGGAGAGAGGGTTTGGTGTGAGGTGTGTACAGAGTGAGGGAGAGAGGGTTTGGTGTGAGGTGTGTACAGAGTGAGGGAGAGTGGGTTTGGTGTGAGGTGTGTACAGAGTGAGGGAGAGAGGGTTTGGTGTGAGGTGTGTACAGAGTGAGGGAGAGAGGGTTTGGTGTGAGGTGTGTACAGAGTGAGGGAGAGTGGGTTTGGTGTGAGGTGTGTACAGAGTGAGGGAGAGCGGGTTTGGTGTGAGGTGTGTACAGAGTGAGGGAGAGTGGGTTTGGTGTGAGGTGTGTACAGAGTGAGGGAGAGAGGGTTTGGTGTGAGGTGTGTACAGAGTGAGGGAGAGCGGGTTTGGTGTGAGGTGTGTACAGAGTGAGGGAGAGCGGGTTTGGTGTGCGGTGTGTACAGAGTGAGGGAGAGCGGGTTGTTGATGTTGGTGATGGATACAGGAATAAATTAACTCTGAGACTGTCCTATGTGGGTGGGGCCAGATACAGAAGCCTTGTGATTGGCCAGGAGAATGCTTACCCAGGATTAGGACCGCCCAGTTCACATGGAGAGGAGATGAATATGGTGGGATACGGGTCAGTTATGGGTCAGCAGAACCTTATTCTGAGGGTTTACTGTTTACTTCCAGAACCTCATTAACTCCTTTAGAAAGAACCCACAGATAGGTTCTCTGGATGTTTAAATCTAGACTCTGACCCACCAGAACCATTTTTGAAACCCAGTGTTTGACTGTGGGGGGTGAGGGGTGTGCTCCAGCTCCCCTGTCCAGCTCCTGAGGGCTTATTGGAGTAGCTGCTTTGGGCTCCAGCAGCGTGGCTGTGCTGCGGGACGGAGGCCCCGTATGGCCGCGCTAAGCCTGGTTAATGACTCCCTGAGCTGTGCTGGGAGACGTTGTTGTTGAGCTGTTGTTGGAGCTGTTTGACCGATCGGTGGCCGCGTGCCTGGAGCTTTTACCCAGGCCGCCTTTTGTTTGGAGAGCCGGGCTCGTCCACGTGCTCTGTACGCCTGAATCCGTGGCAGCGCTGTTTCACTTCTCCTGTGTCTGAGCGTTTCCTTGACGGCTGTTGGCCTAGTTTTCCAGAATCCAGAGGTTCCTCCCAGCTGAAATATTAATTAGAGTGTCGGTCTGGCTCAGACACTGTCACGCAGCGGCTGCTCGTCTGTACCCTCTGTATCACAGCTGCTGTCATCAGAAATTCAGGTGCTCAGTAACGTTCAGGCTTTAGTTCCAGACAGCTGGAGACTGGGCAGGCTGGATCGTTCCCTAGCCAGGTTAGCCGTTAGCCAGTGTTAGCCATACTGATTAATAGAATTCCGAACCATTTGTGCTGCACACTGAGGAATTTGTCCTCCGCATTCAGCTCAGTGAAACACCCACATACATGCATACTGGTGAACACACACGCCAAGGGGCAGTGGGCACACTTGCCCGGAGTGGTGGACACCCCTATCCACGGCACCCAGGGAGCAGTTGGGAGTTGGGTGCCTTGCTCAAGGGCAGTTTAGGTTAGGTGGCCTTCCGGTTGCAAGGCTGGTTCCCTAACCTCCACCACACGACCGCACACCATGTAGTATTTAGCAAATCCAGACCCTGTAGCTACATGTCCACAGACTGAGCTAACTACACGCTAATAAACACTAGCACTGCACTGTGATGCACGATGCAGCCATCTTGGATTTTGAGGTCAGGGATGGTGAGGCTCTCCTGATAGCAGTCAGGCTACTTTATAAGGAAACTCTTATAGTTTATTTATTTATTTACAGATTTTCTGCATTCATAATTTTGCGTTTGTAATGGTTTAGAGGTGCCGTTAGCATCATGCTAATTGCTAGTGTATAAGCTTCTATTACTGTTTAGCTACATTAGCCTTGTAGCTCCAGTGCTAAAGCTAAAGAGTCCAAACACCAGTCACCAAACACAACTTGATGTTCTACTGTTATTCACTTCTTTTTATGATTATAATAATTATTAGAAGTAATAATTTGTTGTTTTATTATTATATTAATATCTCCAATATTATTTATTAATATTGTTTGTTAACAGTAACAATAATTTATTATTGTATTTGATGTTCTTATGTGTTTATGGCCTTGATGTCCTAATAATGTGGTTGTTATTATTTCCCCTCTACGGTGTTGTTGTCAGTTCCCTTTGCAGCTCTGATGACCATAATGATGATGATGATGATGATTATTATTATTATTGTTATTTTTAATAATAATAATAATAATAATAATAATAATAATAACAATATGATTGTTCGTTTCTGTTTCCCCCGTACAGTGATGGAGATAGACTTCAGCGAGCTGGTTCTGGAGGAGCTGATCGGCGTGGGTGGTTTCGGGAAGGTGTACCGGGCGGTGTGGAGGGGGGTGGAGGTGGCAGTAAAGGCGGCACGGCGCGACCCTGACGAGGACGCGGCCGAGACCCTGCGTAGTGTGCGGCAGGAGGCCAGGCTCTTCTCCATGCTGAGGCACCCCAACATCATGGCCCTGCTGGGGGTCTGCATGCAGGAGCCCAACCTCTGCCTGGTGATGGAGTACGCACAGGGTGGCGCACTGAACCGCGCGCTTGCCGGAAAGCGCATCCCTCCACACACGCTGGTGGACTGGGCCGTGCAGATCGCCAGAGCCATGCAGTACCTGCACTGCCAGGCCATCGTCCCCATCATACACAGAGACCTGAAGTCCAGCAACAGTGAGTATCCATCAGAGCTACACTGACCCTCACAGGTAACTGTAGAGGCTGGACCACACTGGGGTCACCTGACACTTGCTCACCTCCTGACATACCGTAAGTCATGTGTTATGAATCTGTAAACTGATTATGAGGGGGTGTTATGTCAGGGGGTGGGCTTAGGAAGGCTCACACCTGTATAGTAGTGAGCTGTGTTAGGTTGTGAGTAAGGTTGTTTATTCAATTTCACTGAATTGATTTATTTTTGTTGTCTGTCACTGACGGAACCTGATAGAACCCTGATGGAACCCTGTGGAACCCTGATGGAACATAATCAAATAGTGTGTTTATGTTGAGTGTCTGTACTGTGTGTGTGTTGAGTTTGTGTTGAGAGTGTGTGTGTGAGAGTGTCAGTGTGTGTGAGAGTGTGAGTGTTGAGTGTGTGGGTGTATTGAGTGTGTGTTGAGAGTGTGTGTGTGTGTGTTGAGAGTGTGTGTGAGTGTTGAGAGTGCGTGTGTGTTGATTGTAAGTGTTTGTGTATGTTGAGTGTGTGTTGAGAGTGTGAGTGTGTTGTGTGTGTGTGTGTGTATGTGGTGAGTGTGCGTGAGTATGTGTAAGAGAGTGTGTGTGTGTGTGTGTGAGAGTGTCAGTGTGTGTGAGAGTGTCAGTGTGTGTGAGAGTGTCAGTGTGTGTGTGTGTGTGTGTGTGTGTTGAGAGTGTGTTATGTGTTGTGTGTGTGTGTTGTGTGTGTGTGTGTGTGTGTGTGTGTGTGTGTGTGAGTATGTGTAAGAGTGAGTGTGTGTGTTGAGTGTGTGAGAATGTGTGTATGTGTTGAGAGTGTGTTGTGTGTGTGTGTGAGAGTGTGAGTGTGTGTGTGTCGGGTGTTAATCCTGAGTTATGCAGTACGTTTGCTCTGTCAGAGCCGTTAAACCCCAAGCTCATTACCCCGGCTTTACTCCTACCTTCACTTCCTGAGTTTCTATTGGCTACTGAGAGTAGAACCTTGTTTCTCATTGGTCAGATCAGTGTTGATTAGCTCGGGACCTTGCACGCTATTGGTTGGTGTGCTGGCATGCTAAGTCTGCTTGATTTCCCGTCTTGGCCTACAGTGGCACAGACAGGAGGGTGCAGGGTCTCTTACTGCGGGAGTTCACTGTGGAACACCTTTTAGCTGCATCACTGGAGACAGAACATGTACCTGACATGATGAACACACCTGTTACTGTTATGGTTATGGTTTTATTGTGCCTGTTGTGTTTAAACTCTGTAAGTGTTGTCATACTCTTATTTCAGTGTTCAGGTCTGATTGGCAAAGGGTTAATTAGTCCCCATCAGGATTGTTCTCTCTGTGGTGTTTAGTTTGAACTAGTGGGCTCCTCTCTCCTAGCTAAGCTAGTGGTAGCGGCTCCTTTCTCCTAGCTAAGCTAGTGCTAGCGGCTCCTCTCTCCTAGCTAAACTATTGGTTGTGGCTCCTCTCTCCTAGCTAAGCTAGTGCTAGCGGCTCCTCTCTCCTAGCTAAACTATTGGTTGTGGCTCCTCTCTCCTAGCTAAGCTAGTGCTAGCGGCTCCTCTCCCCTAGCTAAGCTAGTGCTAACAGCTCCTCTATTCTAGCTAAACTATTGGTTGTGGCTCCTCTCTCCTAGCTAAGCTAGTGCTAGCAGCTCCTCTCTCCTAGCTAAACTATCGGTTGTGGCTCCTCTCTCCTAGCTAAGCTAGTGGTAGCGTGTCCTCTTCTAGCTAAACTAGTGCTAGCGGCTCCTCTCTCCTAGCTAAGCTAGTGCTAGCGGCTCCTCTCTCCTAGCTAAGCTAGTGGTAGCGGCTCCTCTCTCCTAGCTAAGCTAGTGGTAGCGGGTCCTCTTCTAGCTAAGCTAGTGGTAGCGGCTCCTCTCTCTTAGCTAAGCTAGTGGTAGTGGCTCCTCGCTCCTAGCTAAGCTAGTGGTAGCGTGTCCTCTTCTAGCTAAACTAGTGGTTGTGGCTCCTCTCTCCTAGCTAAGCTAGTGCTAGCGGGTCCTCTTCTAGCTAAGCTAGTGGTTGTGGCTCCTCTCTCCTAGCTAAGCTAGTGCTAGCGGCTCCTCTCTCCTAGCTAAGCTAGTGCTAGCGGCTCCTCTCTCCTAGCTAAGCTAGTGCTAGCGGCTCCTCTCTCCTAGCTAAGTTAGTGGTGATGGCTCCTCTCTCCTAGCTAAGCTAGTGGTAGTGGCTCCTCGCTCCTAGCTAAGTTAGTGGTACTGGGTCTTCTCTTCTGGCTAAGCTAATGCTAGTTTGCTCCTCTCTGCTAGATAAGCTAAAAGTGAAATAGTACCAGAAACACTGGAAAACTGTCATAGTACCAGAAAACACAACTGGATACATGAGTATGCTAATGCTAACATTAGCAGTGCACCCTTACTCCACTGTTTTTGGAAGAGTGAAAGAGCACTGTTGAGTTACGCTGCTGTTCAGTGACTGTGGGTTTAAACACAGCACAGAATGAACCACTGTCTGCAACACTGTGGATGTGGGCCATATCTGGCAAAGCTATGACACTGCTGGCCCACTGTTGGCACTGGCAATCTGCAGTGACCCAAAAGTGGCCTGTGTATTCAGCCCACCTTGCCTTAAACTGATCTGGTCCACCTCTGGGAGGGATACAGCAGGGAGCGACCCATCCTAGTGCCGCCAATCTGTGTAGCAATGGGCCAGGTGAAAATGTGGATTGGAATTGTTCCGGAACAATTTTGCTGTGAACTGGACTGTGTGTTTTTGAGAATCGATACAGTGTTACTAAATACCATACTGTGAGGTTTGATATTTTCGCTATTCCCCTCTATCCCTACGATACAGTGAAGCTTCTAATTAAGGTGTAGGTACATGTGGCTGTTTCACGTTCTCACTACGTCAGCTCTGTAGTAACTCAGTGATGGTTTTAAACCAGTCTGGATAACTCAGGCTTTATTAACAGTCCGGAACGCCGCTAATATTCCTGTTCTTCTTCCTTTCTCTTCCTAAAGTGTCACTGACAAGACTAACTCTGACTCTTCCTTCTCCTTCTTTTTCCCTGTTCTTTCACTCATTCCTCCCTTTTTCTCCCTCATCTTTATTGCTTTCTGTTCTGACCGTCTTGATTCTATCCCTGAAAATTCCATATGACATTCTGTTCTGTTCTATTCTATTCTATTTTAATTCTATTCTATTCTATTCTATTCTATTCTATTCTATTCTATTCTATTCTGTCTAATTCTGTTCTGTCTTATTCTATTCTATTCTATTCTATTTCAATTCTATTCTATTCTATTTAAATTTTATTCTATTCTATTCTATTCTGTATTATTTTGTTTCATCCTGTTCTATTCTGTTCTGTTCTGTTCTGTTCTGTTCTGTTCTGTTCTGTTCTGTTCTGTCCTGTCCTGTCCTATTTTATTCTATTCTATTCTATTTCAATTCTATTCTGTTCTGTCCTATTTTATTCTATTCTATTTCAATTCTATTCTAATTCTGTTCTGTTCTGTCCTATTCTATTCTATTCTGTCTAATTTTGTTCTGTCCTATTCTATTTCATTCTGTCTAATTCTATTCTATTCTATTCTATTCTATTCTATTCTGTCTTATTCTGTTTCGCCCTATTCTGTTCTGTTCTATTCTATTCTATTTTCTTATATTCTATTCTATTCTTTTATTATTCCCCAATAAACCCACACTACGTCCTGATCCCATATCCCTCCCTCCCATCCTCCGCCTCCTCCTCCTCCTCCTTATGCCGTAGTCCTAATCCTGGAGCGTGTAGAGAACGAGGATTTGAGCTGTAAAACCCTGAAGATCACAGATTTTGGGTTGGCGCGAGAGTGGCACCGCACCACTAAGATGAGCGCGGCGGGCACTTATGCATGGATGGCACCCGAGGTCATCCGCTCCTCCACCTTCTCCAAAGGCAGTGACGTCTGGAGGTGGGCTGGTCGTTTCCATCTCACGGCAGGGGTGGGCGATAATCATGATAGTGCCTTATGATACTGGAAGGCATTTTCTAAAGTTTAATGTTAATATAATAAAATTAATAATAATAATTAAAATTATATTAATAATAATAATAATAATAATAATAATAATAATAATAATAATAATAATAATAATAATAATCCAGTGTTTTAGAGACCAAATTCAGTTAAACATGAAACATGTTCTCCATCAGTACTGACATAATTTTGCCATGTTCCCATTATGGTGGTGTCTGTGGTGTGGTGTACACATGGTGAAGTGGTGACTAGTATAGGGTGGGTGCTTCTGCACTTCTGATCTATCTGTGGCTGGTAACCAGCCTGAGGTCCTGCACTGCTCCCTGAAGCAGTGCTCGACTATTTCTGTCTGAGCTCATGGGCTTCCCGTTCTGAGGCTACAGACTGGTATTAGTACAGATACAGAGCATCCCCCAGCTGTGTGTGTGTGTGTGTGTGTGGGAGTGGTGGTCTTGGGTCGGAGGGGGGCAGTAGGACCTGTGATAAATGTTCAATAGTAAAATCTACAGAGTCCAGTCCTAGTACTGATGTTAGTCCTGATGTTCTCTCTCTCAATCACTCTCTCTATCTCTCTGTCTCTCAATCACTCTCTCTATCTCTCTCTCTCTCTCTCAATGACTCTCTCTCTCTCTCTCTCTCTCTCTCTCTCTCTCTCTCTCTCTCTCTCTCTCTCTCTCACTCTGTCTCTCTCTCTCTTTTTCTCTGTCTGTCTGTCTGTAGTTATGGTGTGCTGCTGTGGGAGTTGTTAACTGGTGAGGTGCCGTTTCGGGGTATTGATGGACTCGCTGTGGCGTATGGAGTGGCCATGAATAAACTGGCGCTGCCCATCCCGTCCACCTGCCCCGAACCGTTCGCTCGCCTCATGGAAGGTAAGACAGCGCGCAAATGCATTCATACCTTAACAGTGAGGGACCTGACAAAACTATTAGGACACCAGATCTCACAGTACATGACGAACAGTAATATCAACCAGTGTTACCAGTTAAACATCAGGAACGCTCAGATTCCAGACCTCGCCGTGTCTGCCAGTGCTTATCAGTTGTGTGCATGCTGTTTCCTGTGTTCTGGGCAGATTGCTGGAGCGCTGACCCACACTCACGCCCATCCTTCTCCACCATCCTGGACCAGCTGACCTCCATCGAGGAGTCAGGATTTTTCGAAATGCCCGTAGAGTCCTTCCACTCACTGCAGGACGACTGGAAGCTGGAGATACAGGAGATGTTCGACCAGCTGAGAGCCAAAGAGAAGGTCTGAGGTCACCATGAGCCACACATGACTTATCAATGACTCGATTATGAACAAGATTAGTTAAGAGTCAGTTTTACTAGCGATTATGAACAAGATTAGACTCTTACCAAGAGGTGCAGCTAGTAAATCAGGTTGTGTGAATAATAAGCAGGTGTCAAACGTGCATTAGAGAATCTCATTTTAAGATGCAGTTAACTGTACAGAGCATCTATAGTGGACACAGTCTAGGGGGTGTTTCTGATAAATCTAGGATGGCCAGTGCATAATGTAACCTTCAGGAGCCTTCAAGATGTGCGGTCTCTCTCGCCTGCAGGACCAGCTGAGGTCGTGGGTAATGGAGGAGTTAACGCCACAGGCTGCATAATCTGTGCATTAGCAGAAGAGTCAGCAGTTTGAGGCGCTTCTGATAAAAATGCAGCGGCTGTCTCTCTCTGAGTGAGCAGGTCGGAGGAGGAGTGGCTTGCGGAGCGTGTCAGAGATCCAACAGCGGGTGGAGGAGCGGCGGAGCGTGAACCACATCAGCGCAGCTCATCGCAGCAGCAGCTTTACCAGGACAAACCCCGCACAGAGCAACGGCACGGCATGTTCCGCCGCAGCCGCATCAAACTACGGCCCGGAGACCGGATCAGCCTGCCCTCTGGTACACCACGAGTTCTACATGCCCCTGGGATTCACACACACTGTACGCCAAGCTCTGGACATGCAGGGCCCTGCTTAGGCAGCCTTTAGACAGTGTGGGGTAGTCTTTAGACAGTGTGGGGTAGTCTTTAGACAGTGTGGGGTAGCCTTTAGACAGTGTTGGGTAGCCTTTAGACAGTGTTGGGTAGCCTTTAGACAGTGTGGGGTAGCCTTTAGACAGTGTGGAGTAGCCTTTGGACAGTGTCGGGTAACTTTTAGAGGCAGCCTTTAGACAGTGTAGGGTAGCCTTTAGTCAGTGTAAGGTAGCCTTTAGACATTGTGGGGTAGCATTAAGACAGTGTGGGGTAGCATTAAGACAGTGTGGGGTAGCATTAAGGCAGTGTGGGGTAGCCTTTAGACAGTGTGGGGTAGCCTTTGGACAGGGTGGGGTAACTTTTAGAGGCAGCCTTAAGACAGTGTGGGGTAGCCTTTGGACAGTGTGGGGTAGCTTTTAGAGGTAGACTTTAGACAGTGTGGGGTAGCCTTTGGACAGTGTGGGGTAGCTTTTAGAGGTAGACTTTAGACAGTGTGGGGTAGCCTTTGGACAATGCGCAGTAGCTTTTAGAGGTAGACTTTAGACAGTGTGGGGTAGCCTTTGGACAGTGTGGGGTAGCTTTTAGAGGTAGACTTTAGACAGTGTGGGGTAGCCTTTGGACAATGCGCGGTAGCTTTTAGAGATAGCCTTTAGACAGTGTGGGGTAGCTTTTGGACAGTGTGGGGTAGCTTTTAGAGGTAGATTTTAGAAAGTGTGGGGTAGCCTTTGGACAGTGTGGGGTAGCTTTTAGAGATAGCCTTTAGACATTGTGAGGTAGCCCTTGGACAGTGTGGGATAGCCTTTAGACAGTGTGTGGCAGCCTGTAGAGAGTGTGTGGCAGCCTTTAGACAGTGTGTGGCAGCCTTTAGACAGTGTGGGGTAGCTTTTAGGCAGTGTGGGGTAGTCTTTAGATGATGTGAGGCAGCCTTTCGATAGCCTTTAGATGGTAGTCAGGAGCCTTCAGATGATATGTGGTCGCCTTTAGATGATGTGTGGTAGCCTTTTGTGAGTGTGGGGTAGCCTTTAGATGGCTGTAGAAGCTTTTAGATGGTGGTCAGGAGACTTTAGAAGGCTGTGGCGGTGCAGTGTTCTCTGTAGCTGTGTGAGGAAGCTGCTGTAGTGTTAGTGAAACACTGTACTGATATAATTACTCTGTTAAATAATTAACAAGACCGTGTGTGTGTGTATGTGTGTGTGTGTGTGTGTGTGTGTATGTGTGTGTGTATGTGTATGTGTGTGTGCGTGTGCGTATGTGTGTGTGTGTGTGCGTATGTGTGTGTGTGTGTATGTATGTGTGTATCTGTGTGTGTGTGTATGTGTGTGTGTGTGTGTGTGTGTTGTTCGTGTGTGTGTTGTGCGTTCACTGTGCGTGCGATGTGTAGTAGTTTGCGTGCGTACTCTTCCGAGTGTGAATGTGTTTTATTTCATTGTGTGTGTCAGATTTTCAGCATAAGATCACAGTGCAGGCCTCTCCATCCTTGGACCGAAGGCGGAGTGTGTTGGGAAGCTCGAGTCCTCCAAACAGCCCCCCTGTGCTGCACCGCCTCCGAGCTATACAGCGTAAGTAGTAGCTTTGAGGTGAAAGGTTACTCCCCCCAAGAAATGTTCAGCACGGCGGCCGAGAAGTGCAGAGCAAACTAATATCTCAAAACAAATTTACCACACGCGGGACGCCTTCACGCCTTCAACATTTTTACACACTGGGAATTCTGAGGGACAGGGAGGGTCACACACAGGAAGTGCTTGTTGCAGACCCTTAGAATGGGTGGAGTTTGGTGCTGACAGCGCTAAAGCATGTTTAGTCGTTGTGTGGCTCGTGTTTCGTCCAGCTGGAGCGCTCTAAGGTCTAGGGTCTTAAGAGCAGACGGGCGAACGAGGCGAACAGGCGACTCTAAACATTTTACATTTTTACATTTACGATATTTAGCTGTTGCTGTTATCCAGAGCGACGTACAACGCTAATCATATTACAGGTAGGCCAGTGTGGTGTTAGGAGTGACCTGCTGCTGTACAGTGCAGTGTTGGTCATCCTCTAGTCCTGGGCACAGGATGCTGCCCTACACGGCGGTGCCTACAGAATGCCATCCACAGGGCGCCTCCCACAGGATGTTGCTCATAGGAACCTGCCCTACAGGACGCTGTCCCACAGGACGCTGTTGGCTGGATAGTTTTGGTTGGTGGACGATTCTCAGTCCAGTAGTGACACTGAGGTGTCCAGCAGAACTACTGTGTCTGATCCACTCACACCAGCACCACACACACTAACACACCACCACCACGTCAGTGTGACTGCAGTGCTGAGAATGATCCACCACCCATGTAATACCTGCTCTGTGGTGGTCCTGTGTTAGGCGTCTTGCCCAAGGACCCCTAGTGGTGTAGCACAGCATGGTCACCCATCCCGGGATTCGAACCCCAGTCTCCCTGGTGGGTAGTGCTGTTATCCGCTGAGCTACACCAACCAAGAGTTGGTTATAGACCAGGGCTGATCCAATACAGCTAGCGTTACAGCCCACTTACCATCTTTATCATCTCCAACTCTAAGAGGTTTATAAACGTCACCTGTTCGTCTCTTTCTTCCAAAGCTGAATGGACCAGGTTCCGCAACAAGCACCTCCTGTGTGTTAGACCTCCCCTTTCGGTGCTGGTAGAAGAACCCCCTCTGATTAACTACATGTGGCCTAAGACGGGGAACGCTCAGGGTTCTGCTCCTGGTAACACCAAACACAGCCTTTACAGTGATACACTCTTCTCACGAGAAGTAGACGCACGTAAAGCTCCTTTATCCTAGCCGCCAACACTTCCACGATTTTAAGGATGAGTCAGGAAGTGTTGGAGAACATCGAACGCACAGCAGTGCAGGACTCCGAGCTGAGTACAGGACAGAGATCCTCTGTGGAAGAATTCCTTCACAGCTATTAGAGGACGATAACGTCCACAGAGTGATGAAACACCGTTAGCCGGAGATGTTACAACTCGCACACACGCAGGAGGCCGCCAGTCGTCACAGGCCGTAGACATTTCCCACATCCATCTGCTCCGCTCTGAGCACCCGCTCTCTCACTCACCGACAGCTTTAATGGGGAAGGAAAACTGTGAGCTGTGCAGCTAGGCAGCGAGAACTTCCAGCAGGACACGGGACACGTGGAGAGGCCTGGTGCTGATAGGGTAGTCGTGCTGGTCAGTGTGTTGTCGCTGTAAGATTTCATTCCACGTCATTTTGGATCATGTCTGTTTCTCACTCTGCATCCGCAGTGACCCCAGCAGACAGTCAGGGCTGGAGCCGGAATGCGACATTCCAACTGGATGAAGAGGAAGAGAGGAAGAGTTCCCGTAAAAAAGGTCGAACCCGCAGCTCAGGAACACACCGAGAACACAGCGCTGATGAGAGGTGTGTAATTACAGCACCAACAGGACCCCCACAGGACCACCACAGAGCAGGTATCATGTGGGGGGTGGATCATTCTCATCACTGCAGCGACACTGGCGTGGTGGTGGTGTGGTAGTGTGTGTGGTGCTGGTGTGAGTGGATCAGACACAGCAGTGCTGCTGGAGTGTTGAGACACTGTGTCCACTCACTGTCCACTCTATTAGACACTCCTACCTTGCTGGTCCACCTTGTAGATGGACAGTCAGAGACGATAGCTCATCTGCTGCTGCACAGTGCAGTGTTGGTCATCCTCTAGTCCTTCATCAGTGGGCACAGGACACTGCCCTACAGAATGCCGCCCACAAGATGCAATCCACAGGGCGCCTCCCACAGGATGTTGCTCAAAGGAACCTGCCCCACAGGACGCTGTTGGCTGGAGAGTTTTGGTTGATGGTCAGTTCTCAGTCCAGCAGTGACACTGAGGTGTCCAGCAGCACTGCTGTGTCTGATCCACTCACACCAGCACCGCACACACTAACACACCACCACCACCACCACGTCAGTGTGACTGCAGCGCTGACCACCCACATAATACCTGCTCTGTGGTGGTCCTGTGGGGGTCCTGACCATTGAAAAACAGGGTACTGAACAACAGTCTGTAACTATAGAACTACACCATGCTCCTATATGCTCAGTGGATATGATGGACAGTGCGGCCAGCAAATGGTGTGCTGAGCTGAAAGCCTGACCGGTCAGCTCTCATTTAAAGAGCTGCATGTCACCAGAGTCAGACAGCAAGCTAAAAACATCAGCATGGACCCCCACACTCCCAGGAAGCTGAAACGCCCAGTACAGACACACACCTATGCCACACCTGTCTTCCTCAGTAACACGGTGTATGGGAGGTGTAGCTGTATGTAGCGCATGTCTGCACCCCCTTTGTCCTCTGATTCTGGTTCCGTCCTTCACACCTCGTCACTATTATCTGTCTCTCTGCCTTCAGTTTAAGAAGTCCGAAGGAGGGGTCCAGCAGGCAGCGATCATGCAGCGCTCCCAATCTACGACGTTCACCTAGACACAGTCCAGCGGTCCCCGGCGTGCCCAGCCTGCCCGAGACTGGTAAGATCTCACAGGGGTTCCGAGAGCATGGACCTCAGTCAAACTAGAGACCCCGTGAGGGTTCCGAGAGCATGGACCTGAGTCAAACTAGAGACCCGGCGGGGGTTCAGAGAGCATGTACCTGAGTCAAACTAGAGACCCGGCGGGGGTTCCGAGAGCATGGACCCGGGTCAAACTAGAGACCCCACGAGTTTCTGAGAGCGTGTACCTGAGTCAAACTAGAGACCCCACAGGGGTTCCGAGAGCGTGTACCTGAGTCAAACTAGAGACCCCGCGGGGGTTCCGAGAGGTCCATGCTCTTTGAACTTCAGATTGGGGTGGGTGTGTTTTTGGGTGTTTTTGTTTCCACATTTTTTCCTCTTCTACTGATCTTCTGATGGCTCCTAACACTGTAGCCAGGCCTGGGTTTCATGGGGGCTTGCTGGGCTATGAGGAGGCCCCGTAATCACTTACCTAAACCTGCCTGGGGAGCCTTACAATAACAGTAAACGAGGTAGCCATTTTATTATGTCTCCACATAAGTTCCTATAAACGTCCTCCAGTCGCCGTTCCACTATCACCATTACCTCTGTCAAGCCTTTACGTACATTAGCCAGCATTCCTGTGAATTTCTCGTTCCAGATAAGCGGTAGATCTGCCTGATCTATGTTTGTGCGTTGTGATATGTGAAGATGTACATTAGCTTTGAAGCAGGCTGACGTAGTGGTGGTGTGTTAGTGTGTGTGGTGCTGGTGTGAGTGGATCAGATACAGCAGTGCTGCTGGACACTTCAGTGTCACTGCTGGATTGAGAATTGTCCACCACCCACATAGTACCTGCTGTGTGGTGGTCCTGTGGAGGTCCTGACCATTGAAGAACAGGGTAATACAGTATACAGAGAAACAGATGGACTACAGTCTGGACCTGTACACCTACAGAGCGTTCTATATGGTCAGTATGTATGTGTGTGTATACTGTATGTGTGTCTATGTGAGACATTTCTGGATATTGCATCAGACTGCCCAGGCGGTGCCCGGTTCCATAACTGCCTGAGCTGACAGTGGGTGTTTGTTTCAGTCTGTAAGATTCTAAATAGGTCTGCGTTCTGGGAAACGTGTTGGTAATCTGTGGTAATGGATCGTACAGTAACGGTTTAGTGGGTACAGATTAGATTAAATACACCGACGTGTTCCTTTAAATTAACAAGCTGAACCTGCCACACACACCAGACCGGGTCCTCAGTAGAACAGAATGTTACCGTCCACCGTTCTCTGATTGGCTGGTGCGTCACCTAGCAACAGTGGAGAAAGAAGCCCTTCTCTCCTCCCTTCCCAACCCGGATGCGGCTGACTGCGTTCCTGCAGCCGGACTCACGCACACACCGGACTGCTCTTATTAGCTCAAGAGTAACTCTGATTCACTCTATAACACACTGTGTCTGGCCACTTTATTGGAAACACCTGCTGTACAGATTCACCGTAGATTTACAGCTGAGCTGTTACTGTACATTTATCAGCCCTCCC
This sequence comes from Prochilodus magdalenae, assembly GCA_024036415.1. NCBI lineage: Eukaryota > Metazoa > Chordata > Actinopteri > Characiformes > Prochilodontidae > Prochilodus > Prochilodus magdalenae. Next base: position 45,669 of record JAMWET010001992.1, on the reverse strand, counting down.
CTCTACCTCAGTCACAGGACCACCCCTAAGCAGATATCATGTGGGTGGTGGTCCACTCTCAGCACAGCGGTAACACCGACATGGTAGTGTGTGTGGGGCACTGGTGTGAGTGCAGTGTTGCTGTATGCATTCCGCTGGCCACTTTATCAGAAACCCCTCTTGCTCAGCTTCACCTTGGTAATTTACAGGTACTGTACATTTTAGAAGGTCCTCTCTTCTAAGCTCTCTCTCTTTCTCTCTCTCTCTCTCTCTCTGTGTCTTTCTCTTTCTCTCTCTCTCTCTGTTTCTCTCTCTGTTTCTTTCTTTCTCTCTCTCTGTAGAAAACGAAGACTGCTGCTGTCCCTCCGAGCCCCTGGATTCCCCCAGCCAATCATATCTCTGCCTCCCCTTCCACAGAGAGGGTTCCATTTCTGATGGTTATGGCTCTGAAAGCGCAGTGACTGGCCAAGGCCTTGACTCCTCCCCCAGTTATTCAAGGCGGAGCCCCAGCGGGGGTCGGAGGTCAGATGTGGTACTGCTGGGCTGTGGCGCACTGCTGGCGTCCGTGGGCCTCGGCTTCAACCTGCTGGACTCAGGCAGACTGGAGGATAGCACTCGCCCCAAATGGGAGGGGCTTTTCCAGAGAGTGGGTGGTTCACAAAGGCGAACCTCTAGCCCCCCAACGCGGAAATTGTTCAAACGGGACAGCCCCCTCCGGCCTCCACCGCTGCCCCCATCCCTCACCCTCCTTTCTCTTTCCTCCGTTTCAGACTGTAACTCGACCCGCTCTCTCCTTCGCTCAGATAGCGAAGAGCTGCTAGTGCTCCGCCCACCCTCACCCCCTCCGACGATGACCCGTCCACTCTCCCCTCTTGCATCATCGCTGCTGCGGCCACCACCCGCCAACCCCCTTGTCAACACGCACCTTGAGAGCTTTAAGCGAAACCCTCGGCAGTCACTCACACCCACACACGTGCCCGCTGCACCGAGCACCAACCGCAGGCTGCACCGCACACCCTCCGACGGAGCCATAAAAAAGGGCAGCCCAACGAACAACATGCAACATAGCGCTCAGCCAACACCTGCAAAAACTACACAGGAGCACACAGGTCAGCCAAAACACCAGTACTGTAATGCCTTCAGAGACCTTACTGTCCTGTAAAGAGAGTGTCCTGTCCTGTAGAGAGACTAGTATGTCCTGTAGAGAGAGACTGTACTGTTCTGTAAAAAAACTATCCTGTTCTGTAGAGACCATACTGTCCTGTAGAGACACCATACTGTCCTGTAGAGATTCTGTGAATCTTGTCCTGTAGTAACTATCCTGTCCCCTAGAGAAAGAGTGTCCTGTCTTGAAGTGATTAACTTATCCTGTAAAATAAGACTGTTCTGTAGAGAAACCATCCTGTCCTATAGAGATACCATAGTGTCCTGTAGAGATTCTGTGAATCTTGTCCTGTAGTAACTATCCTATCCTGTAAAGAGAGACCTTACTGTTCTGTAGAGACACTGTTCTGTCCTGTAGGGAGACCATACTGTCCTGTAGAGAGAGAGCGAGCATCTTGTCCTCTAGTGACTAGAGAGACCGTACTGTCCTGTGGAGATACCATACTGTCCTGTAGAGATACCGCCCATCCTGTGTAGAGAGACAGTATCTGCTGTAGAGAAACCGTCCTGTCCTGTGGAGATACCGCCCATCCTGTGTGGAGAGACAGTATCTACTGTAGAGAAACCGTCCTGTCCTGTAGAGATACCGCCCGTCCTGTGTGGAGAGACAGTATCTACTGTAGAGAAACCGTCCTGTCCTGTAGAGATACCGCCCATCCTGTGTAGAGAGACAGTATCTGCTGTAGAGAAACAGCCCTCTCCTGTAGAGATACCGCCCATCCTGTGTGGAGAGACAGTATCTACTGTAGAGAAACCGCCCTGTCCTGTAAAGATACCGCCCGTCCTGTGTAGAGAGACAGTATCTGCTGTAGAGAAACCGTCCTGTCCTGTAAAGATACCGCCCGTCCTGTGTAGAGAGACAGTATCTGCTGTAGAGAAACAGTCCCGTCCTGTAGAGATACCGCCCGTCCTGTGTAGAGAGACAGTATCTACTGTAGAGAAACCGCCCTGTCCTGTAGAGATACCGCCCGTCCTGTGTGGAGAGACAGTATCTACTGTAGAGAAACCGTCCTGTCCTGTGGAGATACCGCCCGTCCTGTGTGGAGAGACAGTATCTGCTGTAGAGAAACCGCCCTGTCCTGTGGAGATACCGCCCGTCCTGTGTGGAGAGAGAGTGTCTACTGTAGAGAAACAGTCCTGTCCTGTAGAGATACCGCCCATCCTGTGTAGAGAGATAGTATCTACTGTAGAGAAACCGTCCTGTCCTGTAGAGATACCGCCCGTCCTGTGTGGAGACACAGTATCTGCTGTAGAGAAACAGTCCTGTCCTGTAGAGATACCGCCCGTCCTGTGTAGAGAGACAGTATCTGCTGTAGAGAAACCGTCCTGTCCTGTAGAGATACCGCCCATCCTGTGTAGAGACTGTATCTGCTGTAGAGAAAACATCTTGTCCTGTAGAGATACCGCCCATCCTGTGTAGAGAGACAGTATCTGCTGTAGAGAAACCGTCCTGTCCTGTGTCCGTATTATGACTAGCATGTTAGCAAAGACATTAGCTTGTAAGACACTATACGATACATCCACACAATACCATAACCCACGATACACCGCGTTGTTCCACCCCCAATATAACTGTGTCATATGTCTTGCAGTGAGTCCGTGGCCAGTGAGAGATGACCCGTCTGAAGTTCCTCGTCTTCCTGATCCAAACGTCGTCTTCCCGCCCACACCGCGCCGGCGCTGCCAACCAGAACGGCCCAAAACTCTGGACTTCTTAGCCAGGCCACGCCCCTCTCCCCGAGCTCGCTGCGAGAGCCAGTGGGGAGACTCTCCGGCTCGCACGTCCAGCACTGAAACCCCACCCACTGTGGAGTTCAGTGGGGGCGCTGTGGTCCCGCCCACCCCGATGGAGCAGCCGACCCCATGCTCTCCATGGGTGAATGACAGTCTTCTGGACCATTCAGATGAAGGCCAGTGCAGGGACGGAACCAGGCCGCTTAAATTAGAGCCCATTCTGCCCAGAGATTCGCCTTATAGAATGAGACCCGGATACTTGTCCTGATTTTGGTCCACAAGTGGAATTTAAAGTGATAGTTTGGCAGAAAAGGAAATGAACCCCGTTGTAATCTCCAGTCAGCTGGAGCTACGTGGCTAATGTAGCTAACGAGGAATTCCAGTACATGAAAACGGGCGACAGAGGGTTGAATAGATTGAAGCAGTGCCGGGTCAGAAACCACAGAATCAAGTCTATGTGCAGGTAGCACCATCCTAATTAGTGGGGCTTTAGCCTCCAGTAGCCTACATGTTAGCCACGTTAGCCATGTGCCTGTGGTGCATAAGGATGCAAGCAAACCTCACACACTAGACCTGGTTGATTGACGACATGTGGATTTGAACTTTAGCCAAACTATCACTTCAACCCAACTTGCTGCATCGTTGATAGCGGACCGCAGCTCTTTTGCCAGCCCAGTTTTGCAAAACAGAAGATGGAAGGTTCTCAGTACTCCAGCTAAGATTAAATATGATCCATAAACTACAGAAACCATGATTGTATCCTGGCATGTGCAGTGTTTTAACCCTTAGAAGTTCACTGATGAGAACAAAAGCAGGCTGTATAGTTTATTGTTGATAATTTAATATCTATATTAACATCAGACCCGTAGCTCAGTGAAACACACATACGATGTTATTGCGATTTAAAGCATTCTGCAATATACTGCATAAACATAGGTGGCAAAATGTTATTTTAACTGCATATGCAAATTATGTCCTACAAAATCTCTGTTATGGTGACATAGAAATTCACTACCCACACATAGCAACTTAATTCAGTTCTGTCTGCTGAACTCAGTTATCTCTCTGCAGATCTCAGGTACCGCTGTGTTTGGGATTTGGGTTGGGTTTTACAGTGTTGGACATGTAGGAACGTTCTTGGGTGTTTAACAGCGTTATATGGATGCAGGTCTCTGCACGTTAAGTAGGTGATGGATTGTGTTGTTTTCTCCGCTCGCTCAGAACTTTAAGGTAATCAGGCCTCTTTTCCACTGCAGGTCCGAACGGTTCTGAGCACGGAGGGCAACAACGTGTTAAAACAGGTTCTGCACGGTTTCCTCAACTCTCTTTGCTAACCTGGGGTCACAAACTTGTTCTGTGGTGTTTGTACCTGTAGCCTCCTGGCTAAGCTAAATCCTAAAGCCGACTCCTCTCCTCTAGCTAAGCTAAAGCTGGAATCTACTCTCTCCTAGATGAGCTAAATCTATCCGACTGGCTAAGGTAAAGCTAGCAGCTACTCTCTCCTAGCTAAGGTAAAGCTAGCAGCTACTCTCTTTTAGCTAAGGTAAAGCTAGTGGCTGCACTATCCTAGCTAAGCTGAAGCTAGCGAATACTCTCTTCTAGCTAAGCTAAAGCTAGCTGATTCCTCTCCTCAAGCTAACACCAACAGGCTTGCTTAGCTTAGCTGTTGAGATGTGCCGTCTGGAAGTAGTACAAGAAATGAAACCCAAAAAAAGGTTTTATTCAGATTTCCTTTCCACCTTAAATAGCGCTGGAGTTACATTCTGGCAGCTATGCACCATAAGGGTAATTGCAGCGTCGCTTAAGGTGGACTGGAACAAGTAAAAGATGAAGCTAAAATGCCGAGCAAAGCGACAGGAATAACTCCAGACTTCTAAGGGTTAAAAAGTAGTGACCGCCGTGTGCCATCACACCCATTGTCTCATCTTCAGTGTTCAGGAAAGATCCTGAGAGTAGACCAGCTCCTCATTTCACACACATGAGGACCAAACCCTTAGTGCTGCAGGCCTTAGTCTTCTTCCTTAAAGCGATAGACTGGCCAAAAACTGACCTCCCCAGTTTCCTGCCCTCCAAGATAACGTAGTCGACACTAGGCATGCTTGCTTCTGTAGGTTTGCTGAACTTCAGTTTTCCTGGAGCTACCAAGCTAATGTAGCTAACCAAGCTAACGGTCATGACAGTTTAGCTTTAGCATGGTGCTAACCTTTAGGCTTGATTACGTGGTCACTGTATGTCCCGCTGGCTCGTAGCACCAACACTAAAACTAAAGAAAGGAAACTTCATGTCCCGAACACGTCTTGTTAGCATTGAGCAGGAAAACTGGGAAAACTTGATTTCTGGCTGAGCTATTTCTTTAAGGGCTGTTATGAATTCCCTATGCATCACAATACACGATAAGCTACAGACTGACAAAGAGGATGTAACCTCAGAATTGTATCTTTCTATGTTTGAACTGAACTGTCTGGATTTGAGCTACTGCGTTGGTTCTGCGTGTTATGTTAAGCTAGTTCATGTAAGTTTCCCCCCTATAAGCCCTGGTGCTGCACCGTATCAGTATCTGTATATACACTGCACTGCATGCAGTGGACTTGGTACCGTACCACTCAAACGTTTGGACCCACATTAAAGGCATTTAGGTCTTAGTGCTTACGTTCGGTCCTAAATCAGATATAAATACTGAAGTTGAAGTTTGTGTGGAAATCATTTTAGAGTAAACAAGGGATGCATCAGTACCGATGTTGGTATCAGGTATCGGTTCGATACTGAGCTGATTTACTGATACAGCACATGGGTATCGGAATGTTAGTAAGCTGAGTGGACACTGCTAACACAAGACTGGAGCTGGCTGTGAAAGAGGCTCACGCCAAAAGCTGCTGACGCTGCTGCTGTCGGACACAGAGGTCACTGTCGGGAACACACTGTGCGATTTTAGTCCATTTTTAAGCACACTGGAAGAGACAGCACTGTCCTGTAGATATTGTATTGTAGAGAGACCGTTCAGTCCTGTAGAGAGACCATACTGTCCTGTAGAGAGACCGTACTCTCCTTTAGAGAGATCCTACTATCCTGTACAGAGAGCGTACTGTCCTGGAGAGAGAGTATGCTGTCCTGTAGAGAGACCGTACTCTCCTTTAGAGAGATCATACTATCCTGTACAGAGAGCATATTGTCCTGCAGAGAGATCATACTATCCTATACAGAGAGCGTACTGTCCTGCAGAGACCATGCTGTCCTGTAGAGAGCGTACTGTACTGTAGAGAGACCATGCTGTCCTGTAGAGAGAGCGTACTGTCCTGCAGAGAGACTATGGTGTCCTGTAGAGAGACCATACTGTTCTCTAGAGAGATCATATTGTTCTGTACAGAGAGTGTACTGTCCTGCAGAGACCATGCTGTACTGTAGAAAGACGGTACTATCGTGAAAAGAGAGCATACTGTCTTGTAGAGAGACCATGCCGTCCTGTAGAAAGAGTGTACTGTACTGTAGAGAGACCATGCCGTCTTGTAGAAAGAGCGTACTGTACTGTAGAGAGACCGTACTGTCCTACCGTATATATGCACAGTGTGGTTAGCTGAGCTGCTCAGTACTCTGCGCACAGTGTGTTGTTTTGAATGAAGCTTTATTTAAAACGGAAGGAGAAGTTACCAAAGAACAGGATCTAAAAGCCCACAGTGTGTGTCGCTTTGGGGACATTCATCCAAAAGACTTCAACTGCAAACGTGAGCTCTTTGGATCTGTCAGTCTCATCATCCTTGGGTGTTATTTCTGCTGTCGCTATGCTACAGAGGCTGTTAAAACTTGGCGTTACTCCGTCCAGGCTGGTTGGTGTAGCTTAGCAGATAACACCCCTACCCTGCCAGGAAGCCACCACCACATGTGGGGGACTGGGGTTCAAATCCCGGGCTGGGTGACTATGCTGTGCTACACCAATAAGGGTCCTTGCCCAAGACTCCAAACACTACACTGGCCCACCTGTAGTATGGTTAACCCTGTAATCACCCTGGATAAGAGCGTCAGCTAAATGTAAAGTAGCATATCTAGTTAATGTACATCATTTAAATCAGCATAATATTCTAGAAAAATATATTAAATATCTAGAATAATATTTGCCAATATAGTGATACATTTAGCTAATTCAATTCACAGCTGTGACGAGCCTCAGCATCTTAATCACAGCTGTGATGTCCACCATAATTCTCAGTGGTCTGTCTTGGTAAATACTTGAACTGGTGTGTCCAAACTTTTGACTGTTACGGTACAGGTCCACCCTGAAGCTATCCCCCGAGATCCTTGGCCTGGGTGCGGGCAGTCTAAAGCGAAACCGACCCACAACTGACCCCTAGACTTTTGATGTTTATTTCTACTGGGCAGAATTTGATTTCATCCGCATATTTCGAAGTGCATTTTTGTCAGCCTCATGAATGTAACGCTGGGGTTTTTTAACAGTTAGGTCCGTTGGAGCGAGGGCGTGTCGGCCGCAGTAGCATGAATGTTGCACTGAAGTTTTATTCGTCCACGTCGTGACTGAAACTGTCCTTACAGGCTCTTTACACTGGACTAGATCGTGAGTTGGCTGCCTTACCGTTTGTGATCCAGAGCGGGTTTGGTGTGAGACGGTTCAGGTGTTGTGTACAGCGGTGGCGATGGGAACCAGGGTTCTCCATGTCTACAGCACACATATAGACGTTTTATTGACTATCTAGAACCACCAGTGAACCTACATGTGTCTTCTGGAATGTTGTCATATGGAATGTTGATGATGGAAAATCTGGAAAACCTGGAAATACTAAGTTTCTATGGGGGACTATTTTACCTCACAGTGCCCTGCAGCAGCATGTATCCCTCCACCATGAATGGAGTTTAAGGCTGAGATCTTCTCCACACTATCATAAACAGCGTCTCAGACATCAGGCAGCGTATTCAGAACCACCTCATGTAGGAACTTTCTGTGAGGAAGCTTTTCGAGGGGGACGTCTGGTTACCTTCACGACCACTGAGAACAGTTCTGCATAATTAAATGGCTAAGAAGGTTCAGTGTGGATATATTTTGGAGAATTGGTGAAATTCCCCTCAGACTTATTATTATGTTATTTGAAGGTGAATAAAACGAGCTTTTTAGGGCAGCCAGGTGAACGAACTCACAACATCAGATCTTTTCCACAGTGTGACAGTGACCGTGATCACTCGTTGTCTGCAGATTGCACATATTCAAATGTGAAGGCGTGAGAGTATAATCAGGTATCTGTAGTTTGTTTATGTATCGTGTGCATGTTTATGGAGAGAGTTGATGCATATTCACGTCCTGTTTTTGAGCACCCGGATTCCAGAACGTTTTTAATCCAGACTGTAATGTTTTGTTTGTTGACTTTGCAATAACTGGCCATATTAACCCCGTAACATCTACACAGCTGTGCTCCTCATGACCTCTCAGAGCTGTTGTCGTATTTACACCGTCTTATAGCACATACTTTAATACATACGGTGTAATAACTACATGGTTCATGTTGGTGCACAGTTTCTATTCACAGTCTTATTTGAGAATTGAGAATTGATGGTGTTTGCTCTTGGGCTCCCCCTACAGGTACTTTCACTCCACTGTCGTTCATACAGGCCGAGCTCTGAGCCCCACATGTTCAACTGTACGCACGCACTTGTTGAGTAGCTTAGCTTCGGAATCTGACTCCCATTCGTGTGCACATCCGTCACAAAGCTATATGGCCGCTACAGATCACGCTCATGGTTCCGGCTGTTTCCGTGTGTAACTGACTGAGTGTAATCTGTAGCGTCCGTATGCCTGTGTCGTGCATGTGCACACGAATGGGAGTCAAATTTTGCTGGGGTATGAGAATTCAGCACAAACCCAGCAAAGACCACGTCAGATGAGAGAGAACCATGTGGCCTTACAGGGTGAAGTAATATTCTACGTCTACGTGTGGCGAGATGGATGAAGACTGACCTGATGTGAGATGAATTCATGTCTGTGCATGCAGCCGGAAACAGTGCTGAGGTACTTTCAGCATCCGTAAACAGTACACAACTCCGTGAGACAGGGACACAGATAAGGTTCCAGCCTACAGTCTTCCATAAATACCAACATATACCAATAAGGATGATGAACGCTCTGCCTTCTTCTTCTAGCTGCTGAAGATCCATAGTTGTTGGTCTGTGATGTGAAGTCATTAAGCGCCCGTAGTTCTAGCGGGAGTTCTCAGACACCCACCTCCAAAGGCAGTGCTGTAGCAAACGGTCCAGACCCAAAGTGGGTACGGCATGGCCCTTTTCAACCAAAAGAACTCTGGATCTTGAACTATTTCTAGATTTTTAGTACCTTGGTGCTTTTCAGAGAACCAGTCTGCGTTAGGACCAGTTTTTCATAGGAACGTCAACAGGGGGCGCTGCACAGCGGCAGTAAACCGTAGTGCCAAGATGGTGGAGTGTATAGATGACCTGTGAGCATTCGGGCCGTTATTCCAGATGTTTGTTTACATCCAGGAAGCAGCACGGATCAACTACTGGAGATAAGACGTAGAAGAGGTTCTCCAGCAGACCACTGGGTGGCGCCATTGTTGCCTTCTCTTTCCCCAACAACTGACACGCCCACAGATGTATGAAGAACCAGCTGGGAATGAACTTATCGGATTCCAACCGTGTAGTGTTGGTGGAAATGCACAGAACAGTTCAAACTTGTTCAAACCAAAACGAGACCCTTTTTCACGTCGGTGGAAAAGTGGCAACAGAGACGCCGTCCTCCCTGTTAGAAGTCAGAGTAGCATCCGAACCCTGAAGCTGATATATTAGGATAAAACTTCAACCTAATGTCGCTTTATTGCACCTTTACAGTGTGCACAAACGTTTGCACAGGCCACTGTTGATGTGTTTCTGCTAAATCCAGCAAATAAACCATAGCCGTGTACACATTCCCAGGCGTTCCCTTTAGTGGAATACACGGCGTTTGGCGTATGATTGTATATATTGGTATGTAGTCATCACACGTCTTTACAGGTGTGATACAGTTTTCCTCTAAATACACCTGATTCGGCTTTAATATGGTCACGTATTCCACTTTAACGAACAACAAAACGAGAATCATTTGGATTTGAAACGTTTGTAGAGGACTGGGTGTACCCAAACCTTTGACTGGCCATGCATGTATGTGTATGTGTGTTTTATTTCTGAAAGGTTTCATATTTATTTATTTATTTGCTCTGCCTTGCTTGGTTTTTTTTTTGTTTTTTGTTTTTTACATGAATTATAAAGCTTTATTATTTCTGAGACATTCAAACAGGGTCCAGTGAAGACCTGAAGACCAGACCCGGATAATGATTAGATCAGTGGCGTTTGCTCTAAGCAGTAATATCAATACCTCCTTATTAAATCACTGTATTACAGGACCATTTCAATCTGTCTCTGGACTGTTACATGGTTCTAAATGGCCCAAATGCAGGAAATGCAGTTAGCTGGAAATCAGGGCTAGGCGATATGACGATGGTATTGCTATCATGATCAGTTATGAGATGATACACTGGTCTGAGTATGTGATGGTTAAATCTAGAACACTGAACACCTGCATGGATCATAATAAACATGATGACCGAGAGTCTGTAAACAACAACAACAGCAGCCAGTGTACCGTTACAGCCGTTACTGCATCACCTCATATTTTACAGCTGTTTGTTTTTTGCAGACATTGAATAAAAAAATCATGGTACTCATAATTTAGTCTTTTTTGAAATGCGGTTTTGCTGCCTTTGATCTATTCCAGTTTTCACCATTCTAAATACGGTGCTGTGTATCGTGATGAGGTTGTGTCTTTGCCATATCGCCCACCTCCGGCTGCTAATCGCCCTCACTGATCATGATAACTCCCTGACCTGTCTGCAGGCTGCTGTGTTGGCCCGTACTGTCTGAAGTTCCCCACCGAGACTAAACAAAGCCAGAGAGTCAAAACAGCTCATTCCTCTCCCTCCAGTCACGGTCCAGGCCACGAGCGAGCTGCAGCTCACACCCCCCACTGTGCTCCTGGTACACGAATAATCTGATGTCGCTATATCATCATACACCTGCATTTAGAGTGTATAGTTATTCATTTTATGATGCTGAAATATGTGGGGGGCGGAGGGTGTAGTAAGCTCACTGGACAATAAACAAGTCCCCTTGGGTGTTTAAGGTGGTAGTAACTTCATGTTCCTGCAGATGGCGCTGCTGCACGAGGATGACTGGGCTATAAATCCCTGTGGGGTGTGAGTGACAGGATCCATAGATTGGGAAGAGGTGGGACAGTGCAGGGAATGTCTCGTTCCATGTGTGGAAAATGGCTCCAGAGCAGATGTTAATGATTGGCTAAAAGGAGTGACTGCATGTGGGCGTGGCCAAAGACCATAGTGTGAAGGAAGTAGCTGAATCTGCAGGTGTATGGAAGCGTGTCTACCAGCAGTGGATAAAATCCCAGTCTACAGGGAATTCTCCTTGGAATTGTGCCAGGGAAGGCATCCACCAAATCTGGACCAACTGGCCTACATCCAGGAACTTATCCAGTACATGCCAAATCCAATCCCAGCTGTTATTGGTAGGTACAGTCCCTCCTCCTCCCTCTTCACTCCTGACCAGTCTAGAAGAAACGTTCCGTGTTCATCATCAAACTTCCTCCCTTTCCTCTCCAGGAGCGTCTCCAGCGGTGGAGAGCAGCACCAGTGTGAACTCTTCTTCTGCTTCTGTTTCTATCACTTCTTCTGTTTGCTGCTGAACATGGACTCTTGTCTAGAGCGGCGGGTGGTGGCAGCCTTCGCTCGCCAGGAGTTCAACCATGGTTGTGTTTCCTGCTCTTTTCATTGGCTACCTGCCCTTAAATGATCTAACCGGGAGCAGCACCATCAACACGACTGATGACAGCACTACAGTGACTCACTATCGCCTCTTCAGGTACAAAGTGGTATTGCGAGACAGGACGGTCCAGCCACAGTCACATGTCCTAGCTCAACCATAAACTATGTTATGCTGTGTGTGCTCTCCGCCATACATTGTATAACAATAGAGGTGTGATTAGTCACACAGCCGGATTGGTTGAATTTTTTTGAGGGTGTGACTAATAAGCTAGGTCTGAAGGCTACGCTGGAAATGTGTATATGTTGGAAAATAAAATCATTTTAAATCTAGTTAATATTCTATATTTCTCATTCTGAAATGATTCATATTTCTTCATATTATTATATTATTAGTGTATTATTAACTTATTTTAGACATTTGTTACATGTTTTAAGTGATTTGCTCATTTGTCTTATAAAGATCACCTAAAACAAGAAAAACAATCTAGTAAATTTAGGATTACAACAACCCAAAATGAGAAATATGGGATATATCAGATACGTACAGTATGAGATCATTTTACTGCCACTAACATCGTTTTTGCAGTGCAGTGCTGTCTGTCTAAACTGATCTTGTCTGGAACACTGACCGATCCGTAACCAAGGGCCATTTCCATGGAGCTTCACCATAGCAACCAGAACAAATCAGAGAGATTGACCATCTAGCAGTAAATCACTCACATAGTCCTGACTAATCTGACTAATCTGATTCGATCTGCACTGCGCTAATTCAGCGCTAATTAAGTGCGCATCACATGCATCACTTACTATTGCATACCATCACTCACCATCATAGTACCATCACTTATCATCACATACCATCACTCACCATCATAGTACCATCACATACCATCACTTATCATCACATACCATCACTCACCATCACTTACCATCATAGTACCATCACTTATCATCACATACCGTCACTCACCATCATAGTACCATCACTTATCATCACATACCATCACTCACCATCATAGTACCATCACTTATCATCACATACCATCACTCACCATCATAGTACCATCACATACCATCACTTATCATCACATACCATCACTCACCATCACTTACCATCATAGTACCATCACTTATCATCACATACCATCACTCACCATCATAGTACCATCACTTATCATCACATTCCATCACTTATCATCACATACCATCACTTACCATCACTTAACATACAATCGCTTATCATCACATACCATCAATTACAATCATAGTACCATCAATTATCATCACATACCATCACTCACCATCACTCACCATCATAGTACCATCACTCACCATCACATACCATCACTTACTATTACACACATACCATCACATACCATCACTTATCATCACATACCATCATTTATCATCACATACATTGCATACCATTACTTACATTCACTTACAATTACATATCATCACTTACCATAACTCACCATCAAATACTTCGCACACCATCACTTACCTGCATAGCACCAGCAGCATATAGCAATACAGCAGCATCACATAGCAGCATAGTGTTGTTGCATAACACTACAGTGTAATTGTGTAACAATGTGTCATTAAATAGCAACCTAATGCAACTGCTCAGAAACACAATGTCAACGTGTTAGCGACACGGTACAATTACAACTCACTGCAAATAAGAACACAGATGCAATCCGACCGGGTTACATGAGTAATTTAGCCCGACATTCCGAGAAGTTTCTCCTGAAAAACACACACTCACTCACTCAGTACCAATAAACACAAACTTTATTTCGCACATAATATCTCATAATGAACATTCCGGATTGGATTCGGGAATATGACTCCTGTTTAAGCCGAGCTTGGTCAGTCATGCGTCTGAACAGTTCAAACATTATTTTTTATTTTTGCCAAAGTAGAAAAACCTCTAATGCGACATCAAAGTGAGCAGCACAGTGAGCTGGTTGGCGGTCGTAGTTTGGGCAGGTGGTTGACGGCTCTTTGAAGCCGCGGTGTTGCATCTGTTCAGGTGTGGATCTGCGGACGGCACACCCCGGAGTTATTTCTGAGATCAGAGTGTTTGTGAAGCTCACACACAGACGGCGACGTTCAGACACAACAAGACGTTACGCATGTTACAGGTGAGTGTAATCCAGGTTATGTTTACTGTTTCAGGATCCACCGCCCTTACAAAGGAGATCTCCAGTAACACCACAGGAATCTAGGTTCTAGATTACTGCAGACAGTACAGTGTAATGTGCTGTTCTCCATATTTACTGCAGTCCTGTAGTTCTACTGTAGTTCTACTGTAGTATTACTGTAGTTCTAATGTAGTTCTACTGTAGTATTACTGTAATTCTACTGTAGTATTAATGTAGTTCTACTGTAGTATTACTGTAATTCTACTGTAGTATTAATGTAGTTCTACTGTAGTATTACTGTAATTCTACTGTAGTATTACTGTAGTTCTACTGTAGTATTACTGTAATTCTACTGTAGTATTACTGTAGTTCTACTGTAGAATTACTGTAGTTCTAATGTAGAATTACTGTAGTATTACTGTAGTTCTAATGTAGTTCTACTGTAGTATTAATGTAGTTCTACTGTAGTATTAATGTAGTTCTACTGTAGTATTACTTTAATTCTACTGTAGTATTACTGTAGTTCTAATGTAATTCTACTGTAGTTCCACTGTATTATCACTGTAGTTTTACTGCAGTCCTACATTTGTTCTATTGTAGTTATATTACTGTAGGTCTACTACAGTTCTACTGTAGTATTACTGTAGATTTACTCTAGGTCTACTACAGTTCTACTGTAGTTCAACTGTAGTTGTAGTGTTAGTTTTGCTGTAGTTCTACAGTAGGTTTGCTGTACTTCTGCTGAAGTATATCTGTAGTTCTACTGTAGTTTTACTGTAGTTCGACTGTAGCTTTGCTGTAGTTCTGCCGAAGTACTTCTGTAGTTTTATTGTAGTTCTACTGTAGTGTTGCTGTAGTATTTCTGTAGTTTTGCTGTAGTTCTACTATAGTTTTGCTGTAGTTCGACTGTAGCTTTGCTGTAGTTCTACTGAAGTATTTCTGTAGTTTTGCTGTAGTTCGACTGTAGTTTTGCTGTAGTTCTACTGTAGTTTGACTGTAGCTTTGCTGTAGTTCTACTGAAGTATTTCTGTAGTTTTGCTGTAGTTCTGCTTTATAAAGGCACAAACAAACTGACACTTACGGAGTGCAGCTAAAAATGTACATTTGTGTCACTGTGACTGGTAAAAGTTACATGTAGTTGTGGGAGAAAGAAGAGTAGGGCAATTATGAAAACAAAAACAGTCAAAATACCAGGTAAAGTAAACAAGGAAGCAGATTAGTATGTGTTTAAAATACATTTTTTGAGAAATATTAATATATTAGCTAAACCTCAGATGCTTCGCTTGCCTGGAGTGAGTTTGGAGCTGGTTTCTCTCTTTCAGTCTCATGCATATAAAGCAGAACGTATGTAAATGGAGTGTAACTGAATCTGATGTGGATGTGATTCACATGAAGAGACTAAACAATCACATCACTACACTTTTAAAGGGCAGTTCCACCGACTCTCCCCAATTTCAGCATAACTAAACACTTAACATGTACACAGAGTCGCTCAGAGCAGTTTACTGTTCACAGTGGTGGTGAAGGTAACCAGACGTCCTCCTCTAAAAGCTTCCTCACAGAGTGTTCCTACATGAGGTGGTTCTGAATACGCTGCCTGATGTCTGAGACGCTGTTTATGATAGTGTGGAGAAGATCTCAGCCTTAAACTCCATTCATGGTGGAGGGATACATGCTGCAGGGCGCTGTGAGGTCAAATAGTCCCCCAAAGGAACTTAGTATTTCCAGGTTTTCCAGATTTTCCATCATCAACATTCCATATACACTCATAAGACATGTGTAGGATGTATGGAATGTTGATGATGGAAAATCTGGAAAACCTGGAAATACTAAGTTCCTTTGGGGGACTATTTGACCTCACAGCGCCCTGCAGCATGTATCCCTCCACCATGAATGGAGTTTAAGGCTGAGATCTTCTCCACACTATCATAAACAGCGTCTCAGACATCAGGCAGCGTATTCAGAACCACCTCATGTAGGAACTTTCTGTGAGGGAGCTTTTAGAGGGGGACGTCTGGTTACCTTCACCACCACTGTGTACAGATCTGTATCTAAACCATACGACTCTGTACGGCTCTGTTTACATGTTTACTGTTTACTTCTGGAAGGGTCGCCGTTAAGCCTGGTCCTTGACCACACAGCTTTCTGAATGGAGATTCACAATTGAATGGAGACTGTCTGGAAAAGCGATCCCTAGTGTGATCTGTAATCAGCACTGGATTACTCTGTGTAAATCTCCCCTACACCGGCGTGTGCTTTGATTGTGCATGTAATCCAGTGGTGCGGTTTGTGTTGGTCACAGTTTAAATCTGAACTGAGCAGTTTTTTTAGCTTCTGCTACACACAGTCAGCAAACGGCACACAGCCTGAGTCCACACATCAGCAGGACCTGTAGACTAGACAGTCCCAAACCCACTGTGCACACTCGCCACATGCAGCTAGCCAGGGTTTGGGTCAGTAAACACAGTCAGGAGATATCACGGAGTGCGCAGCTAGTAGCATGGACAGTAATTAATCCCCACAGTGCGTGTAAGGCAGTGGTCACCAACCACACTGATGGAGCTTCAGCCCTCATCTAATGTGTACCTCTAGTGTAATATGCTGGGAACAGGAGCATCGAGTTCCTTCACTATCACAAGTAACAGATTTGTTTTTGGTCATTTTTTAAAATTTATATATTGTGTATATATACAGCTCTGGAAACATGTAAGAGCCCACCTCTAAATGATCAGTTCCTCTAGGTGTGCAGGTTCTGGGTTTGTGTTGGTTCTGTTTGATTCTCTACACTACTGGAAGCATGTCTCCCAAACTCCAGATCAGATATTGTATTAGATCTGTTTATTTAGAAAATCACTAATGACCTCCAGAAGCCTGTTTTTAGAACCATGCTCGCTGTGCGTTTCACCCCAGCCACCGCTCGCCAGTCTCTCTGTAGGTCACCTGAGGTCATCTTACGGTGGGTAAGGGACATTGGAATGAGGTGGCGCTCATCACGGTCAGTAGAGAGTGGGTTTGGCCCTCTGCCAGTCTGTAGCTGTGTTGTCCTGTGTGTTTGCTGCTGGACCTTGTTCTTATGAACCAGATGCTCACTGTATCTGCCAGTAAAGCTAGAACCCAACCTTCGGTTCCTCACTGAGAACCTGCTGTACATGTGGAGATGCTGATTTAAGAAGGAACTGGAGTGGGCTCTTATTTATTTACAGAGCTGTATATCTATAGTGTATATCACAGCTTTCGTAACACAACCTCGTATCTTCATTTCTGTCGTTTTCTGGTTTGCTTCTGTCTTGAGTGTAAATTGAATGATGAAGAGACTACATTAAAAACTTCGGTTCCATTGACTTACACTGGGAGTGTCCAAAGAAAAATCAGTCTCTCCAAAAAGCCAAGGTTACAGGAGAGGCCAAAAACCTGATTTACCTTAAATGTAAGTCAATGGAACCAGACTTTTTCCCAAGTGGATTTGGGCTGTTCCTGTTAGTCCATCCATCCTGAAATTTTCACACAGTGTAAAGAGCAGCTCATGTGATCAAATGATACCCAGAAGTAAAAATCGACTTTCGATTTTTAATTTCCTTGGACTTCTTATTAATTTTTATATTAGCTATTTTAAATTTAGGTTTATTATTCCGAGTTTAGATGCTCTGGTGTCTGGGCTGTACTGGTCTGATATGCTCCAGTGTTTGTTTCCCTGGTCAGTCCCTGTCATTCTCTTATAGCACTCCTAATGCACTCCCAGTTCAAACAAAGAGCCAGAACAATGTTCTGATGCCAACACCAATATGTAGGTAGGTAAATCTGGAAATACTCACATGTACACATATAAATATACACAGTATGGCCAAAAGTATGTGGACGCACCTCCTGGTTATTGAGTTCAGGTGTTTTAGCCACACCCATCACTAACAGGTTTAACAATGAAAGCACATGGCAGTAGAATGAGTTGCACTACAGAGCTCCTTTTCTCCCAATCAGTTTCTGAAATCGCGGTTCTGCTAGAGCTGCCCCGGACAACCGTAAGTAATAAGTATGTCTGGGAGCAACAGCTCAGCTAAGCAGCTGACCACACAGGCTCGGACCCTTGGTTCCAGTGAAGGGTGGTGTTACTGTTCCAGCACACATACTACACAGTGCTTCCAGTTTTGTGCAACAGCTTGGGAAATAACCCTTTCCTGTTCCAGCATGACTGTATCCCTGTGCACAAAGCCAGATCCATAAAGACATGGACTGAAGAGTCTGGTTTAGAGGAACTCCAGTGGTCTGCACAAACTCCTGACTCCCTCAGCCCCACCAAACACCTTCGGGATGAACCGGAACGTCGAATGTGAGCCAGGCCTCCAAAACCTTGTGGGAAACTTCCCAGAAGAGTGGAGGCTGTTGTAGCTGCAAAGGGGGACAATTCCATATTAAGACCCATGGTTTTGAAATGGGATGTCCAACAGGCTCATATAGGTGGTCAGGTGTCCACATACTTTTGGCCATTGTGTGTATAGATACATGAACGTTGCTAAGTTATTTGATGTCCAGGAAAAACTGCCTTTAAATACAAGTTATTCATTTTTCAGTGTCTGAAAACCCCAAAAACTTAATCAGAAGTGTGACCATGCTGTATTCTTCAACTCACTTTCGGTTCCTCAAAGAGCCACAAGGTTCCAAAGTTCGGTCATAGAAGCTGGTTCAGCATCTTCTGCTTCATCTCTCCCTCCAGTAACCCCAAACTCATTCAGTGGTGTTGAGGTTCTGGACTCTGGCTTGGTCAGTCCATTGTTCTGAGAACACCAGCAGCTGCTTTGTTGGATGCGTGGGTCTCCTTTTCTCAGTGAGGAGGCTCTTGAACAGCTACACCTCCTTTCAGACCTCCATAGTGTTGAGGAGTCCTCTTACAGTGAAGGGCGGATGGACAGTGACACTTGTTGTGGATGTTCTCAGATCCAGGAGTGGAGCTTCTCCTCTCTCTCAGAGATGAAAGTGCGGTGTATCTGATGGGGACAGTGTTGGTGAGTCTACCCGGTCTTCCAGGTGGTTGTTAGGAGTATTTATTTTCACTTTGGCTTTTCTCCTTCCTCATGCATATTGGCCATCTTAAATCTGATCTCCTCACAGACATCTCCTAAAAAGTGAATAACTTGTATTAAACCCTATTTTTTATTTGTTTGTTTGTTTGTTTGTTTGTAAGCATCAGCATCGAATTTCAGAAGGAGGCGTGAGGACTGGATGTATCTATACTTCAGTATTGATTCCCACCACCCCAGTAACCTGCCGGACGATGTCCAGGAGGAGGTTGGCGACCAGTGCTGCAGGAGGGACAGTTATGAGGGAATCAGATCTCTCTCTGACCAGTGGGTTAGGACGTGAGAAGGGACATCAGGCAGTGAGCAGCAGGAGAGAAGACTATGACGACTCCTTCTTCTCTCGCTGCGCCAGTCGGCGGATCTTCATCTCCGTTAGCTGGATGTAGCGGATCACATTGGTGTCTGTTAGACACACAGAGAACACAGGAATCAGCTTTAAGCCAGAGACAATAGTGAAGTGACTCATCTGCATGGAGGACAATGCTTATTACACTGCTTATTACAATGCTTATTAACTGTGTAAAATGGTTTATAGCTGTTAGCTGAAGCTGTCAGATTTCTATACCCTGCTTATTATGGTATTTATCCTACACATGTGATTGCATTGCAGCATATAAGCTACTGGCACAGCATGCGTAGCAGTACAGCAGCCTATAGCAACACAATGGCACTGTATAGCTTTATAGTGGCACTGGTTATGAGCAGCATACTGGCAGTGCATATGGGCACAGTGGCCTATGGCAACAAACCAGCATTACATAGCTGCACAGTGGTCGGCAGCAAAACACTGGCACTAGATAGCAGTATAGTAGCTTACAGCAACACAGTGGCACTGCATTCCTGTATACTGGCTTATAGTGCCATAGTGGCACTGCATAGCATTAGGGTGCCTTATGGCTACTGCAGACAGTACTGTGGCTTATAGCAACACAGTGGTGTTATATAGGGACACATTGGCTTATAGCAACACACTGGCGTTCTATAACAATACAGTGGCACTGCATAACTATATAGTGGCTTATAGGGCCACAGTGGCACTATATAACATTAGAGTGGCTTATGGCAACACAGTGGCACTGCATGGCAACACAGTGGCAGTGCATAGTAGTATGGTGACAGTGCATAGCAGTACAGTAGCTTATAGCAATACAATGTCACTGCATGGCAACACAGTGGCACTGCAGAGCAGTATGGTGACAGTGCACAGCAGTACAATGGCACTACATGGCAACACTGTGGCACTGCAGAGCAGTATGGTGACAGTGCATAGCAGTACAGTGGCTTATAGCAATACAATGGCACTGCATGGTAACACAGTGGCACTGCAGAGCAGTATGGTGACAGTGCACAGCAGTGCAATGTCACTGCATGGCTTAAAGGGCCACAGTGGCACTATATAACATTAGAGTGGGTTATGGCAACACAGTGGCACTGCATGGTAACACAGTGGCAGTGCATAGTAGTATGGTGACAGTGCATAGCAGTACAGTAGCTTATAGCAATACAATGTCACTGCATGGCAACACAGTGGCACTGCAGAGCAGTATGGTGACGGTGCATAGCAGTACAGTGGCTTATAGCAATACAATGGCACTGCATGGCAACACAGTGGCACTGCAGAGCAGTATGGTGACAGTGCACAGCAGTACAATGACACTGCATGGCAACACAGTGGCACTGCAGAGCAGTATGGTGACAGTGCATAGCAGTACAGTGACACTGCATGGCAACACAGTGGCACTGCAGAGCAGTATGGTGACAGTGCATCGCAGTACAGTGGCTTATAGCAACACAAAGGAACTGCATAGCAACACAATGGTGTTGTATAACAACACAGTGGCACTGCATCGCAGTACAGTGGTCTACAGCAACAAACCGGCACTGCATATCTGTATACTGGCATATAATTACAGTGGCAGAACAATAGTACTGCATAACAAACCTGCACCACCGCACAACAACATAACGCTGTGAGCTAATACACTAGCTCATAGCAACATGTGGCTTTGCATAGTGTCTTAGAGGCATATAGCAACAACCAGCATTGCGTAGCAACTAGCATGTAGCAGTACGGTTACAGTAATACAGATGGGCACAGAAGAACAACGTTAATACACAGCCAGGCAGGAAGACATGGACACGTCCCACAGTCCGTACACGTGTGAGAGCTGCCTGTACCTGAGGGCTGCTGTTTGTGCGACTCCTGTAGGTAGTGCAGGGCCTTGTGGTAATCTCCCAGGTGATAATACGCCACACCTGAGCGGTACAGCGCTTTAAAGTTTTCCCCTTCTTTCCTCAGGACTTTCAGACAGTACTCTTTCACCCGCTCGTAATTCACCAGCTCCATCTGTAGCAGGCACGCTGTAACAGACACAC
Source organism: Prochilodus magdalenae (assembly GCA_024036415.1). Taxonomy (NCBI): domain Eukaryota; kingdom Metazoa; phylum Chordata; class Actinopteri; order Characiformes; family Prochilodontidae; genus Prochilodus; species Prochilodus magdalenae. The sequence goes on along the minus strand of JAMWET010001992.1, from coordinate 24,375 downwards.
ACAGCGTAATGTAAACATCAGCGTTCAGTAAGCCTCGTTAGCCCTGGTCCCGGTGCACCCTGCTCCTTCCACACCGGGTCGTTTGAGGCTCTGCAGTGTATCGTGACTAAACACACACGGATTCAACATCTGCTTTGGTCCTGCACTGACGTCATCCTGCATGACTGACTCAGACTGCGTTTACTGATGCTGAGCCCAAACTGAGAGTGAGCATGCAGGCTGGGAGTGGGGGGATTCACACAGCAGGCAGGCTGAACAATATCACTAATAATGCAGAAAGCTGCAATGTGCAAATGAGCCTCAATAATAAGCAGCCAGTCACTCAGTGTTTGGGCTGTATCCGATCACAGATGGTCCGGACGAGTGTTTGGATGAGCCAAGGCGTTTGTGTGGTCCAAATAAATAAATAAATAAATAAATAAATAAAAAAGTGTCATTAACTGCCCGGATCATGTGCAAGCTAAGCTCAAAACCCGCCCCACCCATTCAGAGTCAAGCCCCACACTTTCAAACCGAAGTTGTGAGGAGGTTTATGTGTCCACACGACTCGTTTACACATATAGGAGTGGAGCTGGTGAATAATGACTCCTGTATAATATTGATAAGGTGGAGCCGGTGAATATTATGATGTCCAGTGTGTGTTTGTAATTCATGCATCTCAGTATCAGTACTGGAATATGATATCTGTGTCTCTGTCACAGCTTCCACATGAGTGAACAAAGCAGGGTGAATAATGAGTAATGGGCACTTAGCATTATTGTTTTTGGTGGTTATTATTTATCATTATTATGAGAACTAGCTCACTGCTTAGAACTAGCTCACTGCACTAGCTCGCTGCACTAGCTCACTGCTGTTAAGAACTAGTTTACTGCCGTTAAGAACTAGCTCACTGCTCTAGCTCACTGCTAAGAACTAGCTCACTGCTGTTAAGAACTAGTTTACTGCCGTTAAGAACTAGCTCACTGCTCTAGCTCACTGCTAAAAACTAGCTCACTGCACTAGCTCACTGCCTAGAACTAGCTCACTGCTCTAGCTCACTGCTAAAAACTAGCTCACTGCTAAGAACTAGCTCACTGCACTAGCTCACTGCTTAGAACTAGCTCACTGCCTAGAACTAGCTCACTGCTTAGAACTAGCTCACTGCACTAGCTCACTGCTAAGAACTAGCTCACTGCTGTTAAGAACTAGTTTACTGCCGTTAAGAACTAGCTCACTGCACTAGCTCACTGCTAAGAACTAGCTCACTGCTAGCAGCTATACCACTGCTAAGAGCTAGACCACTGCTAGAGAGAACTGATTATGATTGTGATTGTGATGATTATGATCATGGTGATAGTGATTATTTGATGATGATGATCATGGTGATTGTGGTGATGCTGATTATCATGGTGATGGTGATGATGATGATGATGATGATGATGATGATTGTGATAGCGGTGATAGCAGTAATAATGATTATGATTGTGATTGTGATGATTATGATCATGGTGATAGTGATTATTTGATGATGCTGATCATGGTGATTGTGGTGATGCTGGTCATGGTGATGGTGATGATGATGTTGATGATTATTGTGATAGCGGTGATAGCAGTAATAATGATTATGATTGTGATTGTGATGATTATGGTCATTGTGATTGTGGTGATGCTGATTATCATGGTGATGGTGATGATGTGATCAATAAGATGCTGACCATGATGCTGATGACGTGATGATGGTGATGGTGATGATGATGGTGGTGATAGTAATGATATGATGATAATGATGATGATGGTACTGATGGAAAAAACTACTGCTGTTAAGAACTAGCTCACTGCACTAGCTCACTGCCTAGAACTAGCTCACTGCTCTAGCTCACTGCTAAAAACTAGCTCACTGCTTAGAACTAGCTCACTGCACTAGCTCACTGCTTAGAACAAGCTCACTGCACTAGCTCACTGCTAAGAACTAGCTCACTGCTTAGAACTAGCTCACTGCACTAGCTCACTGCTAAGAACTAGCTCACTGCTGTTAAGAACTAGTTTACTGCCATTAAGAACTAGCTCACTGCTCTAGCTCACTGCTAAGAACTAGCTCACTGCTCTAGCTCACTGATAAGAACTAGCTCACTGCTAGCAGCTATACCACTGCTAAGAGCTAGACCACTGCTAGAGAGAACTGATTGTGATTGTGATGATTATGATCATGGTGATAGTGATTATTTGATGATGCTGATCATGGTGATTGTGGTGATGCTGGTCATGGTGATGGTGATGATGATGTTGATGATTATTGTGATAGCGGTGATAGCAGTAATAATGATTATGATTGTGATTGTGATGATTATGATCATGGTGATTGTGGTGATGCTGATTATCATGGTGATGGTGATGATGTGATCAATAAGATGCTGACCATGATGCTGATGATGTGATGATGGTGATGGTGATGATGATGGTGGTGATAGTAATGATATGATGATAATGATGATGATGGTGGTGACGATGATGATGATGATGATGATGATGATGATCATTGTAATAGTGATGATGTGATGATGATGATAATGATGGTAGTGATGATGATGATGATGGTGGTGGTGATCGTGGTAATAGTGATGATGTGATGATGATGATGCAATGATATGAAGATGATAATCATTGTAGTAGTGATGGCGTTATGATGATGATAGTGATGGTGATGATGAGCGTTATGATAGTGATGACGTGATAATGATGATGATATGATGATATAAAGATGATGATCATTGTAGTAGTGATGCGTTATGATGATGATAGTGATGATGATGGTGATGATGATCGTGGTGACGTGGAGAGGATCAGGAATTAGAATATCCCTGACTGATACAAGTTTGTTATGCGGTGCTGGTACAGTTTCCACCACAGATCAAAACGGCTCTTTAGGGTCTTGTAAGCGCTCTGGTAGGCCCCCTAGTGGTGTGTCTGTATAACCACACACAGAACCGCGATGTGGATGTATCTGTATCGCACGGCTCCTCTGGTCCGCAGCTGGAAGCGCCTCAGGAACACTGAATAATGAATGGCTAGCGCACTTCTCTAACCTCGCCGCATGCGCACCGAGGTATTCCCTACTATCGCTATCGCGGTGTTCGGCTTCATCACGCAGCCCTGGTCGGCTCAGGGTCTTATCAGAGCGCCTCATGAATAAACACGAGCCACTAATGAGGACTCATCAAAGGCCAGCGAAACGGGGCGCGCGCGTACCTGCCAGGCTGTTGTAGCACTCGAGCTCCGCGCTCTCCACCGCGCCCTTCTGCTCCTCCGTCAGGCTGCACTTCCCCGGCGAAGGCGGCGGCGGCGGCGGCGGCGCGGCGCACGCGCTCCTCGCGCCTACGTCCGGGTCCCCGAGCGCGCGACACAGGCCCTTCATCTCGAGCAGCGCGCGGTGGTACTTGCCGATGGCCTCGCGGTACTTCTTGTCCCTGTAGCACTGCGTGCCCTGTGTCTTGAAGTCGAGCGCGCGCCGCAGCGCGTCCGCCGCTGGCGGCTGCTGCTGCTGCCTCACGAGCCCTCCGCGATCCACGCTCATCTCCCTGTTTTAGAATCGGCGGGTAGCAGCACGCATCCGCGCAGCGCGCGCGCGGAACCCTCACACTCGGTGTGTGTATGCGTGTGTGCGTGTGTGCGCGCGTGCTTGCGCGTGTGTAATGGTGCTAGGCTAGGCGCGCGCTCACAGGAGGAGGAGAGCTCGTGCGTGCATGCAAGCATCCCCAACACCGCCCCCCTCCACGCTCACACACACACTTTGCGCGCGCCGTCCCTCGCTGGCGGAGAGATGACTGCATAGCCTTCCTCCTGAAGGCAGCAGCGAGATAGCAAATAGGGTCCGCGCGCACCCCCTACACCTCGTCCGTATTAGAATCAAAGCGACCGTGTTAAGGCGGATGGGGGGCTCGGGGATAGGGGGTGTGCGCGGACCCAAGCAGAATTGACAGGAATGTTGATTTTATTGAACAATTATGGTGATAATTATAATAATTTATGATAATAATGATGATGATAGTGATGACGGTGAAGATGGCAATATGGTAATGATAGTTATCATGTGTTTGTGATGGTGATAATGAGGATGTGATAATGAATATGGTGATTGTAGTGATATTGATGGTGGTGATAAAGGTGATGGTGGTGATAATGGTGATAGTGGTGAAACAGGTGATAATGGTGATGGTGGTAAAACAGGTGATGCTGGTGATAATGGTGATGGTGGTGAAACAGGTGATGCTGGTGATAATGGTGATGGTGGTGAAACAGGTGATGCTGGTGATAATGGTGATGGTGGTGAAGCTCAAAAATCTGGTTCTCATCTTTTTCTCCATATTCCAGGTCTGAAGGTAAGCTCATCCGCTGCAGACAGGTAAACTCGCCTGTTGAAGACAGGTAAGCTCACCTGCTGCAGACAGGTAAACTCGCCTGTTAAAGACAGGTAAGCTCACCTGCTGCAGACAGGTAAACTCGCCTGTTAAAAACAGGTAAGCTCACCTGCTGAAGACAGGTATGCATATTATATTATATGTATTATAACTATATTAGCATAAAGTATCAGTTTTTAGGGGGGCATTAACTCCCATCCCCAACACACTCCATTAAACTAATGTGTGTGTGTGTGTGTGTGTGTGTGTGTGTGTGTGTGTGTGTGTGTGTGTGTGTGCGTGCGCGCTCTTGGCTTCCTGTATAAGAATGACAGTATTAACATTTTCATTAAGTGAGGAAATTTCCATGGAAAATCTGTGTGTGTGTGTGTGTGGGTGGGTGTGTGTGTGTGTGTGTGTGTGGGTGGGTGTGTCTGACTGAGCAGATGTCAGTGTTTTGATGTTTTGGTTAGAGCTCCACTCTGATCCACCCTGTTACTAATTTGAACTGCAGAAGTCACTAATTTACTCTCTCACTCACTCACTCACTCACTCATTTACTCACTCCTTCATTTACTCACTCACTTAGTTACTCACTCCTTCAGTTGCTCAATCATTCACTTTTTTTATTTTCTTACTATCTTACTCCTTTTATAACTCATTGACTTGCTCACTCCTTTGTTCACTCACTAATTCACTCAGTCACTCACTTACTCACTCATTTTCATTGCTTTACCTTATGGTGAAAATGGGAATTAAAGCCTTTCTTACAACATAATACGTGCGTCATTTTAAACTTTATTGGATATGACCATGGAAATAAAAGTATAATATAATGAAATTTATAATTTGAAACAAAATTGAAAAAAAAAAACATTCTACAGTTCATAGTGAATATAATTATGAATGTAGTTCTATATGTAATAGTAAATGTACATTTTGAAAAATTAGAATTGTGAACCTAACTTTGCGGACTTTTATCTTGTTCTACGTCATCTCCTCGCGACTTCCGGGACATGGCGACCGGTGATCTGAGAGGTAAACTGTCTGGAGAAATTGTGAGATTTGTTCGGTTTAGATTAAATATTTGTGGCTCTCAGTTTATTCCCTAATTGTTGTTGTATTGCTGAAAGGAACCCCAGTGAGTTATATGGAGATATATGCTGATTTACCGCTGTATATACGAGCGTTAGCTGTCGAGCTAACAGGCTAACTGCGGCACAATAGACCAATCAGAGCGCGCAGAAATGCCTGTGTTTATTTTTCTAAAAAGATTAGGATCGCTTGACTATCACTGTGTAATAAATGTATCAGTGTTGATGTCTTACATGTACTATAAATGCATACTTAGGACGTTTCTCTTCAGTTTTAGCTTTTCCCGTTCCACCTTAAATTTTCGGTACCATACTGTAACTGCGGCGCTGTTTAAGGTGGAACGGGTAATTTCGAACATTCAGCTGACTTACTTCGACCACCAGAACGCCTTTAGATCTCATTAGGAAACCATGAGAGTCCTCAGAATCTGTGGCTGAATATCTAATTTCTGAACATTAATTATGAAGTTCTTCGTGGGACTTTAGGCTATTGTTTGTTTCATTTACTAGTTATTTCATTCTGTAAAATTGTGATGTACATTTTCTCCTCTGATTTATTTTAACGTTACCTTTAGTTTTAGTCTCCCTGTAAACCGCTGGTTGTGGTTGAGCTGTCTTTGTTCTGCTTTTATAAGAACGCTGGGTTTTTCTCCTCTCGGTTTTTCAGACAACCTGCTGGGCATCTCGTGGGTGGACAGCGGCTGGGTGCCCATCCTAAACCCAGGCAACGTTCTTGACTACTTCTCTGAACGAAGCAACCCTTTTTACGACCGAACATGCAACAACGAGGTGGTGAAGATGCAGAGGCTTACTCTGGACCATCTGAAGTAGGTACCTCTTGTCCCAGGAGAAGGAGAGGTGCCTGAGACGGGAGAGAGGGTTGCAGGGTGCACTTTACCTGCACCTCACCCGAAACACAGACACCTAACAAACCTAAACACGCGCCGCACTTCAGTGGCTTCAAAGGTGGACATTTCAGTCCTCTTAGTGTGTGAACTTTATGGTGCTGCTCGTCTCTCTGTCTCTCTCTCTCGTTTCTCTCTCTCTCCTTCTCTGTCGCTCCTCTCTCTATTCTTCTCTCTCTCTCTCTATTCTCTTTCTTTTCTCTCTCCTCTCTCTCTTTCTCTCTCACTCTCTCTTTCTCTTATCTTTCTCTTTCTCTTATCTTTCTCTCTCTCATCTCTTTCTCTGTTCTCATTCTCTCTCTCTCTTTCCCTGTTCTCGTTCTCTCTCTCTCTCTTTTTCTCCTTCTCCTTCTCCTTCTCTTTCTCTTTCTCTCTCTCTCTCTCTCTCTCTCTCTCTCTCTCTATTCTCAACCACATTCTCTCATCACTGTTGTCATCCTCCTGGCCTGTCTTATGGCTTCACCTGTGGCATCCTGCCCTCTCCAGTGGCTGTTGCAGGTGCCCGGTTTGGACCATGCACCTAAGACCACTTATGTTCATCAGCATATTTATACAGTTAGCCCCATTTAGCCCGTTAATCCGAGGCGTGCTCAGGGTTGGTTGAAAACTTTACACTAGTGGGCTTAGAGGTTAGGGAAACATCCTTGTGACTTGTGGGTTGCTTGTGTGATTCCCTGAACCCACAGTAACGACTAAAGAGTCCTTGATCAAGACACCTAACCCCCAACTGCTCCTTGGGCGCTGTGGATAGGGCTACCCACTGCTCCGGACGAATGTTAACACTGCCCCCTAGTGTGTATGTGGGTGTTTCGTTTCATGGATGGGTTAAATACAGAGAACAAATTCATCTGTGTGTAAACACAACTGGCTCTAAACCCTCCACTTAAATTAATTTATTAGTCTAATTACGGCTGCTGATCAGTGACCTGGCACTGTTACTTTTCATTCTGATTACTGTTATTGTACATTCATGTCCGTCATTGTGTACAACGTTTCCTCCCAGTGCTTTGTTTAAATATTCACACTGGGCTTCATGTGTGTATTATAGTCAGATGGTTGGAGTGGAGTATATCCTCCTTCACGCTCAGGAGCCCATCCTCTACATCATCAGAAAACAGCAGAGACAGTCGCCCACGCAAGGTGAGTCGGCCTCATGTTGCTCGCACCGATTCTCAATCACTTCACATTTAGTTTGGCCATGACTTCCTTCACACCATGTATGTAGTAGGTGGTGACTGGAGCCTCTTTAGCTTTAGCACTGGCGCTAATGTAGCTAACAAGGATCAAAACCAACAGGCCAGGAGTTAGCATCGACTCATGGTCTTCAGAATTAACTCTGTGATCCCAATGAAAAGTCATGCTACTGATCTGCACACGTTTGGAAGGACTCTCATCCTGGTAACTGTATCATCCTGCTCTTGGACCAGGTGCCCTAAGTGCTAGGAGCAGCCATGCTAACTGACTGAAGTTAAAGTGTTCAGTAGTAACCTCTGCATTTACAGCTCTGGAAATAAATAAGAGCCCACTCCAGTTCCTTAAATCAGCATCTCCACATGTACAGCAGGTTCTTAGTGAGGAACCGAAGGTTGGGTTCTAGCTTTACTGGCAGATACAGTGAGCGTCTGGTTCATAAGAACAAGGTCCAGCAGCAAACACACAGGACAACACAGCTACAGACTGGCAGAGGGCCAAACCCACTCCCTACTGACCGTGATGAGCGCCACCTCATTCCAATGTCCCTTACCCACCGTAAGATGACCTCGAGTGACCTACAGAGAGACTGGCGAGCGGTGGCTGGGGTGAAACGCACAGCCAGCATGGTTCTAAAAACAGGCTTCTGGAGGTCATTAGTGATTTTCTAACCAGATCTAATACAATATCTGATCTGGAGTTTGGGAGACATGGTTCCAGTAGTGTAGAGAATCAAACAGAACCAACACAAACCCAGAACCTGCACACCTAGAGGAACTGATCATTTGGCGGTAGGCTCTTACATTATTCCAGAGCTGTATATATGTGGACAGCTAAACATTCCCAGTGTTATTAAATTATTACATGTTATTGTAAATGAAGAACTCTGTTATTAAGGTGACAGAATAGCTGTATATCTATTTGTGCTGCTCCGCCCATCTCACTTCAGAGCAGATTTAAAAGAGAAATCTTTAAAAATGAATAGATTCTTGATGTTTATTTGGCTTTGGTAATTTGGGAATGTATTTGAGAGAGTTCTATCGTGACAGCAACATGTCATGTGGCGTCAGCAAGCACTTCATAAAGTCTATTAGACGTTGGTGAAAGACTCCACGTGCCTCTGATGATTTGGTTGTGATGATAACTGGTGGGCTATAAGCTTCTATTACTTGTTAGCTCCAATGCTAAAGCTAAAGACGTCACAGCTGATCAACTGCATTTGAGCTCATGGGAGGTCAGTAAGACCTACTGCCGCTAGCTGCGTCTCTGTGTTCTGTCTGCAGTCGTCCCCCTGGCTGATTACTATATCATCGCTGGAGTGGTCTATCAGGCTCCGGACCTCGGCTCGGTCATCAGCTCCAGAGTGGTGAGTTTTACCAGTCGCCGAGGAGACGCATGCTAACAGGCGAATGATGCGCTGAAAGCTGATCTGGTGTCTGTTGTGTTTAGCTGTCAGCTGTGCATGGTATCCAGTCAGCGTTCGACGAGGCCATGTCCTTCTGCCGTTATCACCCGTCCAAAGGCTACTGGTGGCACTTTAAGGACCAGGAGGAGCGAGGTGATCTCAATCTCACTGACCACAGCCGCATATGTTCAAAACGACCACACAGAGCATTAGTAGTAGTAGCAGTAATCGTTGTTCTACACTCTCACACCTGCCTAACACCTGCATGAGACACAACAGGTTACACATATTGGTGAATAAGTAATAGAGGACTCTCAGATTAATAACTGCACAACAGGCCCACAGTTGATGGAATTGACGCCTGCCCTCTGTTCCCCGTATGTGCAGAGAAAGTAAAGCCCAAATCG
>JAMWET010001992.1:0-12500 GCA_024036415.1 Prochilodus magdalenae | reverse complement strand
CTTACACTCACTCACACACAGGGTCTGTATGATCCTGAAAACGCCGGTTTTGTTTTTTCTACTCGTTTCTTTTTGACATGTAAATATTTTTTATGTTTTGTTCTGCTTGATTCAATAATAATACAACATACTTGTAATAAAAATATAATTATTAATTTAACTTCTTATTACTGCACAAGGATTTTATAAAGGGATTATATGACAGAAAATAGTTTTTCACGTCTTTAACATTTAAATGTCCTGTATGTACCATTAACAAGAAAGGGAATCAGAAATCTCTGGAACAGACAAGGACGTATACACTCATCCTCAAATTATCCGTCAAACTTGCTGGGTAGGGTTCGCATCGTAGGGACAGGTCTTATCTCTGTACCTGACTGACCCAACAGCCACCATTACAGACATCCAGCGAGCGGTGGTGTCCTCCATGAGTCCTCCTGTTAGTGCAGCTCCATTGGCAGACGGCTGCACCACGCAGGACTACATGCACACAGACCGTTACCACAACTGTCCTTAACACCACGTCACCGTCACCAAAGACTGCAGTGGTGTCGTACCAGACTGTCATGGAGTGACTCAGAATGGCAGCAACGGACGCCCAACGAATCCGTGTGTGGAGGCACCGTGGTCAGCACCAAGATGAACGGTCTGTTGTCACACGTCCAGAAGGCCTGGTGTCACTCCACCTCCACCCCTACCGCACCATCTGCAGGAACTGTGTGAGGATGTTCAAGCTGCATGGGATGGATTATCACAGGACTCCATTAGGAACCTCTACAGCTCCATACCGAGACGTCTGGTGTGTTGGGTTAGCAAACACGGCGGCCCGACACCATACTGAGAGACAGACTTCTGTATGTGTAGCTCAGTAAATGTTGATCATATCAGTCTAAACTTATCATCAGTTATTGATCCTGGTCACCTTTATCTTCCTTCCCAACACACCTGCACTCCCACACCTCCTTCTGGGAGCAGCTGTTACTTTGATGATGAGGGTGTTAGTCATATACATAAAATTCCAATATCTCTCTGCATCAAAACTGAAACTGAGTTTCTCGCTCCTGTTATGTTTACATTACTGATGCTTCAGAACACATGGTCACTTCCCAGTTTGTACAGTCCATTTTGCATGATCTGTTTTTATGATGTCATAACCAACACTGCATATACACCATAGCTCAGCCTGAAGCTGATAACGTAGCCATGCTCTTTTACCCTGTTGGAAGTTTTAAGACTGCTTCAAATCTTGACCACTTTTTAGAATAAGGCACAAAATATGGCAGCCAGTTAGAGGAGCTCACTTACATGAGTAGCCTGGTTCATTCTAAATGACAGAGAGAGATGGGGCAGTGGTAGCAGTGTCATAAAGGACATCAAGAGAAAAAATCATACACTTTAAGCCATGGTTTCTTAAAGTCTGCGCTACTCCGCCCTCGTGTGGCCAGAAGGAGAAGCTGCTCGGCGCGATTCTGACCTATAATAAGAGGCCGGGTTATAATTAGTGTTCAGAGAGCAGGTTTAATGAGCTGCTCTAAAACCGTACCAGGGCTGAGAGGGAGAGAGAGAGATGGAGCTGATGAGAAGTGAGGTCTGCCATGGAAACATCCCATAACCTGGCAAATAAAACAGGATCATGAATAACTTACTGAACACATGACTAGTGATATACCCACCAGCATCACTACAGGACATTAATCCGACAGGGCTCTCTCTCTCTCTATCTCTGTCTCTCGTTCTATCTCTCTCTCTCTGACCTACTAAAGGCAGAGCAGTGTTTCCAGATGTTCCTGCAGGTGTTATCTGGTACAGTACACCTCGATCAGCCCGCTGGAGGAGTAAATGAGCCGCTGATGAATCGCTGTGGCGTTTTGAAGGTAGAACCGTCCAAATGATTCTTTGTAGTGAGTCGATTCCCCGAATGAGTTGCCGAGTGCTTATATCTGAGCCGAATCTTCTGATTCTCTGATTCGTTCTGTTCCGTATCTGGTCTGCGGGTTAGCGTTAGCATACGTGACTCGTAAAATGTTTATTTATGTAAATACATTTTTTATCTCCCCAAAACTGTCTTATTGTGTTCCATCAGTATCCAGCTAACCTGTAAATGGAGTCATGTTTAATATTTCAGTGTCTATTTCTGTTTATGATCCCTGTACACTTGCCTAGGCTGCATGTTTGCCGCTATGCTAACTATCTAGCATTGCAGCTAACAATATTAATTTTGCTGGCTATAAATAAATCAGGTTTTATTAGCGACTCCTTCCATTAATAATTCACGGTTTTCCTCTTTTTCTGATCAGAAAGTTACACAAACACCAAGCGAGCTGCTGTTTATTAGCTTTATTTAGCTGTATAGCTAACTCGCTAACATCTGTAAGCCAATGCTAGGCTCTTCAAACAATCAAATAAAGTTGAAAGCTGAAAGTTAAATTAGGTTTAATAATAATTGTAGTTAATAAATAAGAGAAGGTTATTTGATATTTGTTTCACTGGTGATAAGTAATGTCATTTTGCAGTTCCAGGTGGTCTCTATGGTCCATTCGTGGTCCTGATCTGTGGACTTGGTTAGCTCACTGGCGCTTTGTGTTTCACTGCTTCATAGTGTTAAAAGTTTTTAAAATTATGTTTAGTAATAAAGTAGTATGTTCAATGAGATGTGATTAACTAATTTAAATTAGAAAAGAGTTTTTTAAATTATGAGGAGTTTTTACAGTTTTACTACATTTTTGTAAATAAATCTGTTAAAGGAACAAATCTGTATAAATATGTTCAAATTTTCTAATATTTTTTATAATTATCCAGCCCATTTAATAACACATGTGGTGTATTTAAGTGCCTAAGCTAAGCACGATAATAATAGCACAGTAATATCTATAAAAATAAAATGTTATTAATTAGTTTATTACTGTGTTATTATTATTAATACTACTTATTCATATGATTGATTTTATATATTATATATAAATCAAATATATATATTATTTTTGCTATATTGTAATTATTGGGATCAATAAAGTATCTATCTATCTATCTATCTATCTATCTATCTATCTATCTATTACACCAGTAACAAGGCAGTTGCAAACATGAGTGTCCTTTCAGAGGTCTCCTGATCCGTAGCTAATTTCCTAGGATGTATTTTGATATTTGGCCTGTAGTTAACCAAAGGACTAACACCAAACAGGAGGACCAGCCAGTCAGCACATGTGGTGTATTTGTATAGGTGGGCGGAGAGAAGCCTGAATAATAACAGACCTGTAATAAGAATAAAAATAGAATGTGTTATTATTTTCTTAGTAACGATTAATAATTGTATTATTAATAATATTAGTATTACAACAGTAATAAGCCAATGGCAAACATGAGTGTCTTTTTAAATTGATACTTTCAGAAGATTCATAATCTGTATTTTTTTTTTTTTTCATATTTTGCCACAAATTTAGCATTTTGGCTGTAAGTTAGCAGTATGGCTAACACTGAGCTTTGAACACTGAAGCAGGATCAGCCAATCGGCGCCGGCATCATATTTGCTGATAATAATATTACTATACAATATATAATAATAATAATAATAATAATAATAATAATAACTACAACAGCAACAATAATAATGATAACAATAATAATATATACAACCATGACAATGTAATATTAATTATTATATTATTAATGATTAATTACACTGTGACAACAGTAATATGCCAATAGCATATGTAAGTGTTTTTAAGACTTTGTTAAACTTGGCCCATTCGCAAAACTTTTAACATATGGCTAACAAAGAACTTGAGCAGAACCAGCCAATCAGCACAAGTGATGGGTGCCTATAATAATACCATAATAACAACAAAATTATAAATAATAATGGATTATGAATTAATATTATTTTGCTGGATTTATTATTACAGTAGGACACGTATATTTTCTAATATGCTTTTAAAATTAGTACATTTAAAAAAAAATTTAATCTGTAATTATCGCTAACATTAAACTCAAACAGCAGCAGCCAATCAACGCGGACGCTGTATTTGCATAAGTGGGCGGAGCAAAGCCCGAGTGAGTCGTTTGAATCGGCACGTTCCAGCGGACTCGCTCAAACAGGACCCAGCAGGGGATTCATACGGAGCGCGCATCGCTTTAAAAGGAAGCGGAGGCGCAGGGTCTGATGGGACGGTGGAGGACCGAGAGGAGGAGGAGGCGGAGGAGGCTCGAATCAGCCGAGAAGATGGCCGCGGCTAGCGGGGATTTGCAGGCCAGTTGGTGGTGAAGAAAAAGATGACGAGACTCTTCGGGCTTCGTGCCACTTAGGGGTAGTTGCTTTAAGGGGATCAGATATGGGCTCCCAGACCCTCCAGATCCTCAGACAGGGCGTCTGGGCTTCCATCACGGGAGGATGGTACTACGACCCCCACCAAAACACATTCGTCAATGCACTGCACCTCTACATCTGGCTCTTTCTGCTCTGCTTCCCCTTCACCCTGTATATGGTGAGTGGTGTTTGGTTCCTTTACATATGAATCTGGATCCATTCTGCATGTTGACCAGCCTCTGGTTCCGATTTTCCCGTTCCACCTTAAATGGTGCAGCAGTTACATTCTGGTGCCTGCGCCAGAATGTAACTGCTGCACCATTTAAGGTGGAACGAGGGAATTCGAACGAGGAGCCAGTGTTGTCTTCCCAGCTAGCCACAATCCTTTGTTTACATATGTCCTCATATCCCAATATACACCTCCTATATGCTTATGTGTGCATTGTCTACTGTTCATGGCATAGATGCATGCATCATCATCATCATCATCATCACCACCATCATCATCATCACTGAGGGCTATGAAAACATACCCATCATATTAGGCCCCCACTTTAACCTTCATTTTCTCTCCAGTGTTCAGTTTTCCCGCTTATCCTAGGCAAAACACTGGACCCCCTGTTGGCATAGGAAAGTGACTGACTGACCCCGAAACATCCGAAATCGTTATGCAGGATGCAGATTAGTCAAAAAAGCCAGACTGTTCCTTTAATCTGAGCTAATGACAGGCCGTGTATCAGGTAGCAGTGCATGGGAAGTGGTGGTGGTGGTGGGGGGGGGGCTGACTCTTCCCCAGCCACTCTTTGTCCCTTTGCTCCAGTTCTGGAGCGGAAGCCTATTTTCAGCCAGCGTCCAGCATCTTACTATGTATATAGCTTAGGCACGGTGTCGAAGCCTGAGCCGCAGTCCACCGGCCTATATTTACACAGTGCACGAGAATACGGACCCCCAATGTAGGAATATCACAGGGAGCCGTTTGCTCAGATGGAAGTGCGTTTAAAATCCCCTTTGATCTAGAAAGTGATCAGATGGACCAAAGTGTGGCTAAAGTTCTGTGGAATGTTCCTTACTTATATCAGCACAGATGCAAACTTCCCTAAATCATTAAAGGAGCAATATGTAAGTTTTTGTATTAGCCCAAAATGTACTAGAGTTAGATACAGATGTTGACTCAAGTTAGACAACTAGAACCAAAATCTTACATATTGTTCCTTTAATTACTAAGGGAAGTTTATCTCTGTGCTAATAGATTGCTGGCAGTGAAGGAAGGAATATCCAAAGCGGATCCAAGGGACTAAATTCAGACAACAACTGGTTATTAAAAAAAAAGCACACATCGTCTCTATCCGGGGAGATTTCTTTCTTTGTCGCTGTTGATATGTCTGCACAGATACAATGTTCTCTAAGTAATTAAAGGAACGATATGTACTTTTGTGGATCCAATTAGCATATTCCTTCCTTTACTGTCTCTGATTTATTAGAACAGAGATAAAACTCCCTAAGTAATTAAAGGAACAATATGAAAGTTTTTTACTAGAATAGATGGACAGATGTTGACTGAAGTTATCCAGCTAGCCCCTTTGATCAGACTGGAATATCCCTTCCTTAACTGCTGGCGATAGCACAGCACAGATAAAAAGTTCCCGAAGTAATTAAAGGAGCGATATGTCAATTTAGACCAGCATGTAATTGAAACAACAAACAGTTTCATCACGAACTCAGAATGAATCTTTTTCTGGTGATATGCTTCCCCCAGTGTTTGGAGTATGGATTTGACATGTCATTTTTACACATTGCTCCTTTAAAGGAAAATTTTGAGACAAAGTCAGATTTATCCAGTTTTCTCCCTTGTAGTGCATCATGACTTCTGAAGTGTGCTTCTATGGTGCCAAGTTTAAAACTGAGGTTATATTGTCAGTGTATTACGCTGCACAGCCTCAGTTACTCATCCAGCACCAATACCCACCAATTCCCCTCTTTCTTCCTCCGGTGAGCGGAATTCTGTTCATTGAATTGAAGATAATTAAATATCATATTTAGTCTAACAGCTGAGATGCGAGCAGAAGCTCACAGCATCACTGCACACTCACCTCACTAGGCTGACCAGTGTGTGTAATAGACCTGATGATGAGGTTTCTGAGACTGTATGACTCACTGTTAGCCGTAAACATGGACTAGAGCAGGACTTCCCGGCCTGTGGACTGCGGAACAACAGAACCACCCACTGGCGGTTTGTGAGCCTGTACTGAGTTGGTTATAGTATATGTGTATTAGTGTTCTATTAAGTATATTATCATAAATGTATGTATTTTAATGTAAACATGTACTAATAAACACATTGCAGTCTGGGACAACATAGCCACAGTAAAGTAATTAAAGGAGCGATATGTAAGATTTATTTACCCCGAAATTAACTAGAATTATCAACAGACATCAACTGAAGATGGCTAACTATCTTCTTTGATCCAACTGGGATATTCCTTCCTTTACACCTGGTGATATATCAGATACAAAGTTCTCTAACCAATTAAAGGAGCCATATGTAAAAGATTTCTTACCAGAAATTAACTAGAATTATTAACAGATCAAGTTAGCCAGCTAGCCCCTTCGAACTGACTGGGTTATTCCTTTCTTTCACGGCAGGTAATATGTCAGCACAGATACAAAGTTCCCTAAGTAATTAAAGGAGGGATATGTAAGATTTTATTTTAGCTGGAAATGAGCTATGGTTATCAACAGATATCAACTGAAGTGGACCAGCTGGGCCCATTTGATCTGACTGAGATATTTATTTCTTCACTGCCGGCGATATGTCCGCACAGATTCGAACTTACCTTACTACTTAAAGGAGCGATATGTAAGATTTTGTTTTAGCCAGAAATTAACCAGAATTATCAACAGAAAAAAATAACGTTGTGTAGAGATATCTACTGGAGTTAGCATGCTAACCAGCTACCCCCGGCCCGTCCTGTCTCGTAATACCTCTCTGTGCCTGAGGGGGTGATAAAGAGCCACTGTAGTGCTGTAGGAGTAGAATCAGTCCAACATGAGAGGAGGTAGAAGTAGCTCTGCTGCCCCGACGGCGTGTACTAACCTCTAACCAGTCATGTTGAAGGTGCTGTTCCCGGTTAGATCACTTAAGGACAGGTAGACAATAAAAGGAGCAGTGGATACAATTAGACTGAAGCTCTTTGTGAGCGACCACCACCGCCAACACCACCACTGTTGCCACCCTTGCCCGTTCCCGGCAAGAAACCACATTTACCAGCAAACAGAAGAAGTGATATAAACAGAAGCAGAAGAGGAGTTAACTTTGGTGCTGCTCTCCACCCCTAGAGACGCTCCTGTAGTTGAATTTGACATGTGTCGTTTTTACACATTGCTCCTTTAAAGGCATATTTTGAGACAGTCAGATTTATCCTGTTTTCTCGCCTGTAGTCCATCATAGCTTCTGAAGTGTGCTTCTTCTAGACCGTACGACTCTGTGTGCTACAGCAGTGTGTCCTGCAGTTATGAGAAATATCTGCACACCCTCCATGTCTCCTCTGACCAGCCACATCCGGAGCACCGGAGGGGGAGAGCGGAGATATTAGATTTTTCCAAGCTGTGAAATTGCTGCAGTAATAATCTCTCTGTCCGTTTCTCCGTTTCTCTGCCCGTGTGTTTGTGTAGGCGCTTCCTCCCACCATGGTGATCGTGGGGGTTTACTGTGGTGTGATAGCCGCCATGTTCGTGCTGCTGAAAGCGGTGAACTATCGGCTGCACACGGCGCTGGACGAGGGCGAGGTCATCGAGCTCCGTGCCAAAGGCGGGCAGGGCCGAGGGGCGACGGGGGAACGCCAGAGGGACGCACATCCACAGCAGGAGGACTCAAATGGACCTGGGTGAGCACCACACCCTCGTCACTGGTGATGCTGACAGGCTCTCCGTAGGCTAGCCCAACTTCATTCAGTCCTCAGTCGGGTAAACTGAGCCAGATTTGGTTGATACCAGATTTCGGTGAATACCTACCCTGGCACAATTCCGGGGAGACTCTCACTGTGCTCAGACTCTCACTGTGCTCAGACTGTCAGACTCTCACTGTGCTCAGACTCTCACTGTGCTCAGACTCTCACTGTGCTCTCACTGCTCAGACTGTCAGACTCTCACTGTGCTCAGACTCTCACTGTGCTCAGACTCTCACTGTGCTCTCACTGCTCAGACTGTCAGACTCTCACTGTGCTCAGACTCTCACTGTGCTCAGACTCTCACTGTGCTCAGACTGTCAGACTCTCACTGTGCTCAGACTCTCACTGTGCTCAGACTGTCAGACTCTCACTGTGCTCAGCATCTCAGACTCTCACTGTGCTCAGACTATCAGACTCTCACTGTGCTCAGACTCTCACTGTGCTCAGCATCTCAGACTCTCACTGTGCTCAGCATGAAAGACTCACTGTGCTCAGACTCTCACTGTGCTCAGGCTGTCAGACTCAAACTGTGCTCAGCCTGTCAGACTCTCACTGTGCTCAGACTCTCACGGTGCTCAGCATGTCAGACTCTCACTGTGCTCAGACTGTCAGACTCTCAGACCTGTGCTCAGACTGTCAGACTCTCACTGTGCTCAGACTGTCAGACTCTCACTGTGCTCAGACTCTCACTGTGCTCAGACTGTCAGACTCTCACTGTGCTCAGACTGTCAGACTCTCACTGTGCTCAGACTCTCACTGTGCTCAGACTGTCAGACTCTCACTGTGCTCAGACTCTCACTGTGCTCAGACTGTCAGACTCTCACTGTGCTCAGACTCTCACTGTGCTCAGACTGTCAGACTCTCACTGTGCTTCAGACTGTCAGACTCTCACTGTGCTCAGACTCTCCCTGTGCTCAGACTCTCACTGTGCTTAGTCTCTCAGACTCTCACTGTTCTCAGACTGTCAGTCTTCTCACTGTGCTCAGACTCTCTCACTGTGCTCAGACTCTCACTGTGCTCAGACTGTCAGACTCTCACTGTGCTCAGACTGTCAGACTCTCACTGTGCTTAGTCTCTCAGACTCTCACTGTGCTCAGACTCTCACTGTGCTCAGACTGTCAGACTCTCACTGTGCTCAGACTGTCAGACTCTCACTGTGCTCAGACTCTCACTGTGCTCAGACTGTCAGACTCTCACTGTGCTCAGACTCTCACTGTGCTCAGACTGTCAGACTCTCACTGTGCTCAGACTGTCAAACTCTCACTGTGCTTAGTCTCTCAGACTCTCACTGTGCTCAGACTCTCACTGTGCTTAGTCTCTCAGACTCTCACTGTGCTCAGACTCTCACTGTGCTTAGTCTCTCAGACTCTCACTGTGCTCAGACTCCCACTGTGCTTAGTCTCTCAGATTTTCACTGTGCTCAGGCTCTCCCTGTGCTCAGACTGTCAGACTCTCACTGTGCTCAGACTCTCCCTGTGCTTAGTCTCTCAAGACTCTCACTGTGCTCCGACTCACTGTGCTCAGACTCTCCCTGTGTTCAGACTCAGAGAAAGTAAAACCGCTGCATTAACACTGAAAATCTAGACTGTTGTTAGACTGTAAAATCTGTTTTTTTAAGTGGAGAAAAACGAAACAGATCAGGTCTAGATTTTCGGTGTTAATGCAGGAGTCAGGGAAGAATCCGATGATCAGAGTCGACAGGCAGCAGTACCAGGACCGTGTCCGTCCTCTGGACTGATCCGACTGTATTTGGGTTAAGGGGGTGAGGAATTGTGTAAATGGGGTTTAGGCTGAACTGTCTCTTTAATCCATTAGTGAATGAGCGTGTGTGACCTGCTCCGGTCGCTGAGGGTCGTGAGCAGAGTCTGGGTGGTGTAGCCGGGGGCGGGTGGGGGGGGTGTTGGATTAGTGCTGCTTGTAAATCCCTGGCATGACAATGGCAGAGTCTCCGTCAGCTGCGTTAAGCCTGGCACTAATGCTCGGAAACCTTTTACTCTGATTCACGGGGCGTCTAATCTGGGCCTGAAATCCATCTGGGACTGGGAGACAGACTCCCAGACTGGACTTCCTGGTCACTTACAGGAGTCACATGCCCGGTCCTCTAATGGGTGGACCCTGTCCGGCTGGAGCTGGAAATGTGGGCTGCTGCCATTGGATGCCTCAGCGTAGGGGGGCGGATCAGGGGGCGTGGCATAGTGATATTGAAACAGGGGTATTTAGCCAGATGTTGAGATGCGCTAGTATAGGTTTTCCGCAGATCCGGCTCGCGGCTCCTGTTACGGGAATTGATGGAATTGACTCCACAAGAACCTCAGATCAGACCACCCTGAACGCAGTTTCCTACTGAACGTATAAGCTTGGCATTCGTCAGCTGCTTATCCGACTATTCCGGACCGCCTTAAACAGCCTGCTCCACAATGTACCTGCAGCACCATTTAAGACGGAGCTGGTGACTTCAGCTTCATCCCTTCCCCTGCTGAAAAAGCCCCTTAGGAGTCATTCCTGATGGTTTTCCTTTCTAATGGGAGTTTGGAAGTTAGGAATATTGACCATTTAGCCCATCCCAACCGTGGCCCCTTATCCTCGATCTATCAGGGCACGCCCCGGAGCACGTTAGCATGAAGCTAAGCACAGTAGCCGCTGATTTTCTCTCTGTACCTTTGTCTGTTTCTTTTAAACGGAAACAGCTTTAAAGTGTATTAGAGCTGGAAATGTGAGTCATTCCCACATTCCTGTGCCTTCCGGAATGCCGGTGGGCATGGCAATCCGGTCAGCAAGCAATTTGGCTGAGAAATAACAGGCGCACACACATGCTGGCCCGCTCCTGCTGGTCTGGGTGTGGATGTGTGGCGAGACGGCTGCAGCTGGGGGAAGATCGGGGCACCAGATTTTCCCGGTGTGCCGCTCGCTCGGAGCGCTGTTTGAGTTCCGACTCCGTCTGTGTAAATACACTGTGTATCTGTTTACTCACAGGCCTGTCCAGCCGTCCGCTGTCTCCGAGGAGCTGTGGTGGAGCCGTGGAGGTGCTGAATAGCAGCGTCGGAACCGTGTTAATCTGTACATGGCTGCATTTTGAGAACCGAGTTCTAGATATCTGTTTATGAGACCTGGAATAACAGCGGACTAGCACGAGTTACTAATCTCTCTCTTTACTCGGAGCGGTGTTGGTGGGTGTTAATGGGAAGATAAATGGTGTCATTAACTCGCCCCCCGCCCCCCACCCCCCACCACTTACAGCAGACTTGACACATGTTAGTGTAGTTGCTAGGTAACCGTAACCTTGTGTGTGTGTGCGCGCAGGGATCCCGGAGGGGGAATCGAGATGGCTGATTTTGTTCGAGAGGAAACTCCACCAGTCGACTGCAGCTCGCGCAACTCCTACGCCGGGATGGACTCCACCCACCAGGTGAGAGACAGAGATCCATCCATTTGGCCTACAACAGTTTAGCTCCACCCTTTCAGCCTACAGCAGGTTAACTCCACCCATTCAGCCTGCAGCAATTCAGTTTACCAATTCAGCTTACAGCAGTTTTGCTCCTCCTGTAAAGCCTACAACAGTTTAGCTCTACCCGTTCAACCTACAGCAGGTTAACTACACCCATTTAGCCTACAGCAGTTCAGTTTCACCAATTCAGCCTACAACAGTTTAGCTCCTCCTGTTCAGCTTACAACAGTTTAGCTCCGCCCATTCAGCCTACACCAGTTTAGCTCTACTCATTTAGCCTACAACAGTTTAACCCCACCCATTCAGCCTACACCAGTTTAGCTCTACTCATTCTGCCTGCAGCAGTTTATCTCCACCTGTTCTGCTTACAGCAGAGTAGTTCCACCCATTCAACCTACAGCAGTTTAGCTCCACCCATTGAGCCTACAGAAGAGTAGTTCCACCCATTCAACCTACAGCGGTTTAGCTCCACCCATTCTGCTTACAGCAGTGTAGTTCCACCCATTCAACCTACAGCAGTTTAGCTCCACCCATTGAGCCTACAGAAGAGTAGTTCCACCCATTCAACCTACAGCAGTTTAGCTCCACCCATTGAGCCTACAGAAGAGTAGTTCCACCCATTCAACCTACAGCGGTTTAGCTCCACCCATTCTGCTTACAGCAGTGTAGTTCCACCCATTCAACCTACAGCAGTTTAGCTCCACCCATTGAGCCTACAGAAGAGTAGTTCCACCCATTCAACCTACAGCGGTTTAGCTCCACCCATTCTGCTTACAGCAGTGTAGTTCCACCCATTCAACCTACA
>JAMWET010001991.1:0-126192 GCA_024036415.1 Prochilodus magdalenae | reverse complement strand
CGAGCCAATACTTTTGGCAATATGGTGTATATCGTTAGTTATGTTTGTACATGTGAGAAGTTTCAATTTTTTTACTGAGCAAAGTAAATTTTGTCACAACTATTTTAATTGTCATTCCTAATCCAAAATGATCAGCTCAAATCTCATATCACTGGCTAATTAGCCCAGTGTTACTTAACAGGGACATTAATGTGTAGGTAAATTAAGACCACTGGTTCCAAAACCAGTCTATGACGTATGTTGGCCCAGTGTCACCTTGCCCCCGAAAGCCCCCCCCCCAGTTAAGATCAAACTACCAAAGCATTTCACAACAATGATAAAGAAAGGAAGCTCTGTTTGCTGAAATCATGTGGTCACTCTGATGCACATCTCGATGCACCGTTTCGAAATGGTGGTGTCACAAAGTCAGTGTTTCGCTTATCACGACTTCCTTTGAAAATCCCAGCTCTCTTTACACTGTGTAAACATTGTGAGATGGCCCAATACAGAAAAACTCCCGAAACACTTACTGTGACTTTAGCTTTAACAGAAACTCATTCAGACCCCTTATGAAACGATAATATATGGTAATGTATTGGAAAATATAGTGCAATATATTAAAATAACGACCACCTAATACTCATATATGGGAAACAAAGTTTGCATATATTACGCTGCCATATATTTATATAGTGAAAATATCATTACAATACTATTGTATCAACTAAACCTAATACATAACTACCTTACACCCAATAATACCATAGGAATTTGTTAGCTCGTCCTCCACTTACCCTTCCCCCCCCCCCCCTCATATATTGTATGTATGGTAGTATAAATATATATTTCTTAATATTGTAATAATATTTTCATTTTTAGTAATAGACTATTCATATGTATTTCTCCATATGTGTTTGCTATATATAAAATATATAGTTTTATATATGTGAGAATATATACATACTGTTATACCCAAATGTATGTATTTAAAAATATTTCTCACATATCATACCACAAACCATATACTTATTATCATATATGTGCAAAACACATATGGAGACAATAACATATGATTGTCCATATATATTATTACTACCATACAACAATATATGAAAAGGCGCCAATTCCTTATGTATTATACAAATATGTAATGTATTTATTCCACTATATAAATATATGCAAAATATCCTGACACTTGATTGTCCCATATATGACATTGTATTATTTAATATTATTGCACTATTATTTTCCATATACATTGCCACTATATATCGTCTTCATAAGGGACCACACAAACAGCACGATAAAACAGAGATAGCACATACCGACGACTCCCCGGAATAAAATACAGCCTTAGCCAGCAATTTGCGAGGCGGTGTGCAAGTTTACCTGCCCTGTCAGTACGACCACCTCGTCCAGCCCTCGTGCTCTGCTGCCAGGCTGCATTTATCGGGGTGCTTTCTCCTACTTGATTTCAGGTTCTTTATTACGCTCGAAAGATAATGCACACAAATAAACCAGAGCGAACATCGTAATACTAAAACACAAGGGTCTCAAAAGCCAGTTTCATCATTTTTCTGTCTAATACTAAGAGGGTAAACACAAAAAAAAAAAAAAAGGGGGGGGGGGACATTCAAGAGTCCGTCCACCAGTTTGTTGTGAAAGCTCTTGTTCGAGAAATTGTTCCCAGTGGTGGTGATGGGAACCAGACGTCCAACCTTAAAAGCTCCCTTAGAGAAAGTTAGTACATGACATGTTTATGAACACACTGTCTGAGACATTGTTTTTATGATAGTGATATTTTTCATAGTTCAGTGTTCTGCTTTTGAAACTCCATTTATGATGAAGGGGGTAGGTACATGTAGACCCCCCCCCACTTCATAGTAGTTATGAGGCAAAACAGTCCTGGTACATTTGCCCCATGTCTTACCCCAGAGGTGATGGGACATTGTAGAAGATTTACAATCTGAGAGAAGCATCCTGCGAGACCGCCTCGCGATTGTGATGCCGGTAGCGAATGGCACGAGCCCTGACCAAGATACTAGCACGTCAGTGACCTCCCAGGCAAGGGGCCATTGGCCATCGAGAACGAGCCTGTTCAGATGACAGTAACATTTCTGTACATCAGTTATTTGATCATTACATTGTGGCAAGTAACTAAGGGACAGAATATTAGAATACAGATCAGTAACAATGTCAAATGGAGGCTGTTCTTACAGTAATTACCCCACTGTCAATCACCCAGACCGCTATCCCTGGCATGACAAAGAAAAAAAAAAAGATTCACGCCATGGAACACCATATGTAGTAGAGTAGGCTGTAGGCATCACATTCATCAGGTTCATGATACCACGATATGTCAATAATACATATATCTGAACATTCTGATTAGCTGGAAATGCAAAATAGTGGCGTATGATGCAGGCATTGTAACTGACATACACGGAATTCCCTCACCAAAATGTCAACAGGCAATGGCGGTCTTTGTACTGACAATATACAATACATATCCATAACATAATATATAATACACAATATATAATATTAATATTCATAATTAGGGCTGCCCTCTAGAGTCGAATTGTCAGTTGGAGACCCTTCAAGTTGACTGATAACAGTGAACAGTTTTTTTTGTAAAAAAGAGTAAAGTTAACACACAAAATGTCACCACAAGCAACTTTAAGAAGGTAACAAGGACATGTAATTAATTTTAAAGGGTTGGCGGTAATAAAACTATTTCATAGTTTCTGTAGACAGCTGGGACTATGGCACTGCTTGCTAAAACATAAATCACCGTGGACACGGCGCCTTGTTCGTTCTACCCCAGACTGAAGAAGTAGTTGAAGCTGTGAAGCTGAGAAACACCTGGGGGGAGCGATGTCTCACCGCAGAAAGTCTGGAGGAGACTTCCGACGAAGAAAGAGAGTTGAAACAAATGAAAACCACCGAACATCTGCTCCTCAGTTAGTCTAGCACCACAAACACGTGCTCCAAACGAGGGAGCTGACTTTCCTCGTTTTAGATATACGTAACGACTGTTTGCCAGGTGAAGAAAAAACGGAGCATTAGATGTTTGTTTTATTATAATTCTGTTATTTAGATCAATAAATTACATGATACCGACATATTATTCGTTCCACAGCTAAGATATATTCTTATTTAAATTCCGTACAGTCATGACATACATCCTGCAAATAAACGAGAGAAATTTTGTCAGCGTTTTTTCGGGAAATATAATAATTAACTGTTTCAGGGATACGTGTTCTACTTTTCATATTAATAATAATTTAAAATATGAGCTCTACAATCTGGTTTTTATTTAGCAGTTCACCACTCTATTGTATCCGATTGAGATGAAAAACAAAGGCTCGTCCATACTGAAGATAGTTGTTAGGAAGTCGTGAAATTAAAAAAGACAGGACTATAAATTACGAGCTGCTGCCCTGACTCTTATTACTCTGTAATTTAACATCAGGATCCATTTTAAGATCCTTCATCATAAGCCCAGCTCTCTTAGTTCAGAAATATGCTCCTGTGACTCTGCTGACTTTGTTTCTAACATTGAGGGAGTGATCAGATCCTGAACACCGTATGCCCAAACTGATTTACTGGTTACTGGATAATGTACATGGAGAAAAAACATGAACGAATAGTCGAATTGTCGACCAGGACGAGCAAATCCGATTCAACTGGCAAAATTCTGAGTCTGATAAAGCCCTAATCACAATCATAACTTTATTTTGAAAGTACCTCTCATAGCTGTGGCAGCTCATAGCACTTAACAGACAGGTGATAAAGCTGAATAGTAGTAGATGAAAACATTAATTATGAGTATTAATTTAAAACTAGTTATGGAAGGTGGTTGCCTAAGACCAGCATCTGCAGATCATCGACATTCAGCAGCTTTTAGATCAGAGCTTTAAAACTACTGGGAGAACCGTGATTATGAAATACTGTGACATAATTTATCACGACAATGATAACTATAGTCATATTGCCCATCTCAGTACATGCACAACATTGCATTCCAAAACCTGCAGCCAGCCCTTCTTCCACCCTAAACCTTTAGCTGGAGGGGCGCCTTGCACAAAACCCCCCCCCCGTGCATACAATGACTGGAATGACAGTTATTAGGTACGGCAGAGCCGAGAGCAGATAGCAGAGACGATAGACAATAGAGCTGTTAGTCTTCCAGTTTCAAAGCCTACAATGGACCGTCACCTCCGATCTATCACATTACCATGTCCCTCTAATAAACAGGCTCAGAGTTACAACGATATCTTGCGCTGGGAGCTAAGCACCAGAACTGCTTTGTTGTTGGCTTTAGTCAGCGAAAACCTGTACAAAGCTACTTTGTACAAAGCTACCTCAGTCCACCTGCCCTGCATCTTGTTTTGATTTCCCTATTCCACCTTAAATGGTGCAACAGTTACATTCAGGAGCCTCAGTCCACCTGTTTGGCTTCTCGTTTTGATTTTGGCATTCCACCTTAAATGGTGCAACAGTTACATTCAGGAGCCTCAGTCCACCTGTCCAGCTTCTCGTTTTGATTTTCCCATTCCACCTTAAATGATGCAACAGTTACATTCAGGAGCCTCAGTCCACCTGTTCGGCTTCTCGTTTTGATTTTGGCATTCCACCTTAAATGGTGCAACAGTTACATTCAGGAGCCTCAGTCCACCTGTTTGGCTTTATGTAAGTTCTTGATTTTGGCAATTCCACCTTAAATGGTGCAACACAGTAGACATTAGTAGCTCAGTCCACCTGTCAGCTTCTCGTGTTTTGATTCTCTCCCATTCACCACCTAACATGATGCAAACCAGTTTACACTTCAGGAGACCTTCAGTCCACCTGTTCGGCTTCTCGTTTTGATTTTGGCATTCCACCTTAAATGGTGCAACAGTTACATTCAGGAGCCTCAGTCCACCTGTCCAGCTTCTCGTTTTGATTTTCCCATTCCACCTTAAATGGTGCAACAATCACATTCAGGAGCCTCAGTCCACCTGTCCAGCTTCTCGTTTTGATTTCCCCATTCCACCTTAAATGGTGCAACAATCACATTCAGGAGCCTCAGTCCACCTGTCCAGCATCTCGTTTTGATTTTCCCATTCCACCTTAAACGGTACAACAGTCACATTCAGTAGCCTCAGTCCAACTGTCCAGCATCTCGTTTTGATTTTCCCATTCCACCTTAAATGGTACAACAGTCACATTCAGGAGCCTCAGTCCACCTGTCCAGCTTCTCGTTTTGATTTTCCCATTCCACCTTAAATGGTGCATCAGTCACATTCAGGCACCTCAGTCCACCTGTCCAGCATCTCGTTTTGATTTTCCCATTCCACCTTAAATGGTGCATCAGTCACATTCAGGCACCTCAGTCCACCTGTCCAGCTTCTCGTTTTGATTTTCCCATTCCACCTTAAATGGTACAACAATCACATTCAGGAGCCTCAGTCCACCTGTCCAGCATCTCGTTTTGATTTTCCCATTCCACCTTAAATGGTGCAGCATGTACATTCAGGAGCCTCAGTCACTGCTTTAAGGCGAAATGAGTAAAAAGACCAGGAAGTTGGTGAACAGGAATACTCACCCTTAACTGGTAAGATCTGAGCTCGTAGATGTTTGGTCCCTGCCGTGGAACCGGCTCGTTCCAGAAGCTAAACTCCAGCAGCAGCTGATTTCGCCGATGGAGAAGCAGCATCTTCATACTCTTATCCTTTCCTGTTACTCCATAAGATCCTTCGTGTAACAGAAAATCCCAATGTAGCTTAAACACAGTAAAATAAGCAGTTATTGTCCTAATTTAAATAATAATAATAATAAAAAACAACCTACAACTACAATCATGATTTTAGTCGATATTTTATCAAATATTCTCTAAAAATGATACTAATATTTTAAAGGAACATTAGTCAGGGTTTACGTACTGATGATATGCGTAATAGGAAGCATAGGCTACCGTGGAACATCATAATAACAATAACATTGTCATATTGGCCCAATGTACATTCTATTTTCTCTATTTTAATGTGTCTGGTGCATTAAGCCACGTTAAGCCGTTCAGCCAGTAGCCATCATTAGGCAACACCCGATGAAAAAACTATGCATCAGGTAGCATTCTGCAAAGGCCAAACATCTGACAAGTGCCTATCACGGTAAGTTTTACCGCGTGTACATCTGATTTAAAACACTATTAAGTGCTTACGAGTAGAAAATCCAACTTTTGGGGCCCTTTCAGTTGAAACATCCAAACGGTATGTCAGAAATTCCGACTTCCCAGTTTAAACTGAACAGCCCTCACTGAGCCGATCAGCTAACTGGCTAACAGGCTAACGCTACAAAAATAAAAGACAAATAAAAAGATAAGCCTTTACAAAAGGATTTGCTTTAATATACAGATATACAAAGACTATATAATATTTCTCTGTTACCACCTTAAAATGTCTTCAGTTAAACTAGAGTAGACATTAAAATGCCAAACGACTTGCGGCACAAATATGTCTTCTGTTTAGCTCAGAAATCGGATGTGACACTTTCTGACAGGAAAACAGAGCTCAAGCAGGATGGTTTGTTTACTAGCCATGTTAGCTGTTAGCCATTAGCTAATGTTAGCCATTTCAGTTGATAACTACACATTACGTAGTGGTATTGTGTCTGTGAATTCCACTGTTAGCAAACATGTCCTTCCCATGGACAGCGAGGTCAGCGTCCTCAGCGTGTGTTCGGACTGATTTCATTATAGACATGGAGTGTCTACTAAACAGAATAACACTACAGCTACTTTATAGGTCGGAGCAGCCCATCTTGGATTTATTTAGAGGTGTACAGTGTTGTTGAGGGCCCGCCAGATATGGTCACACATAGGGAACTCTGACATGCATGGGGAGCCGGGGGTTTGAAACGTCCTGCTTGTAAAACTCCAGCTATTTCCATGCTATTCCCTGTTCATAATTCACACACTCAAATGTGTGTCATATGAGTATCACTAATATTGTTTTAAAAAGTAATTTCTAATCGTTAATTATATAATTATATAATTATTATTCTCTCTCTCAAGTAGACGTGACCACAGAGCACCACCATTACAAGGTTCCATGTAGAAATTTGCTAGTTAATAATTAGAAATGACTTTTTTAAACCAATAATAGCTGAAATCAAATGACTTTATTGCCATGAGTAGCTACGGCTGCTCTGAATGCTCTTTTCCACCGACATGGTGCCGGTGCTAAAACCTCAATCCATTTATTTCTATTTATTCTCTACACTACTGGAACCATGTCTCCCAAACTCCAGATCAGATATTGTATTAGATCTGTGTATTTAGAAAATCACTAATGACCTCCAGAAGCCTGTTTTTAGAACCATGCTCGCTGTGCGTCTCACCCCAGCCACCGCTCGCCAGTCTCTCTGTAGGTCATCTGAGGTCATCTTACGGTGGGTAAGGGACATTGGAATGAGGTGGCGCTCATCACGGTCAGTAGAGAGTGGGTTTGGCCCTCTGCCAGTCTGTAGCTGTGTGGCCCTGTGTGTTTGCTGCTGGACCTTGTTCTTATGAACCAGACGCTCACTGCATCTGCCAGTAAAGCTAGAACCCAACCTTCGGTTCCTCACTGAGAACCTGCTGTACATGTGGAGAGGCTGGAGAGAGCTCTTATTTATTTCCAGAGCTGTAGACTCGTTTAAGCTTTGCATGGGTGCAGAAATAAGGTGGACGTAGTTCAGTTCTAACGTGGCTAACAGTGTGAAAGCTGGTGTGGCATGCTGCACATGACTACTCACTTCCATTCAAATTAGCAATGGTCCAGCTATTCCTTTAAAGACTGCACGGGGGAAACGTCGTAATGGCCGAAAGCAGCCTTCAGAGTCCCTGTATTTGGGCAACCATGTGGAAAGTGTCTAAAGTGGCCTGGGTGGGGGTTTGTTGTACTTTGCATAGTAAACTAAGGGGGGCTGTTTTACTTGGTAGTTTACTCCAAATGATGGACATAAATAGATAATAAAAAAGCGTCATGGCAACACTTCACCTTCACCTGGATCTTTTGGCATTGTGCCATACATACAAGCCTTAATAAAGCAGGCAATATGTACCTTATTATTTTTCAGCTTGTTCATGACTTCGGTCAGGGCCGGGTACCCTCCCCTGTACCTCCACAGATGCACTGTATACAGAGACAGAGGCTAATGAGTTAGCGCAGTAGCTCCTAAACTGGCTTTACACTGTAAAACTTTTGTACAACATTAGTTCCTCGCAACCCAACAATAAACCAAATCTCACCTGAGGTGCTTAATGTAAAGAGTGCTGCAACTCAATTGAAACTCCGTCGCAACAGGTGCGAGCATCGCAAGTTTGGAACTTTGAAACAAGATTCATTACACAGCCAATCAAAATACCAATAATGCATCATGTGATTGCGATAGAGGACAACTTTTAAGATCTAGAGTTTGCTGGACCATTGACAGACTGACTTTGTTTTTGTTTTTTTTGCTTTTCTGAGCCGTAAAAACAAAAAAACACCATAATTCAGAATGGCTTGGAGTAAAACACCCCGGAGTGCTACTGACTATAGGGTCAAACTACCAGACTACAATGTCAAACTACCAGACTACAGGGTCAAACTACCAGACTACAGGGTCAAACTACCAGACTACAGGGCCAAACTACCAGACAACAGAGTCAAACTACCAGACTACAGGGTCAAACTACCAGACTACAGAGTCAAACTACCAGACTACAGAGTCAAACTACCAGACTACAGAGTCAAACTACCAGACTACAGGGTCAAACTACCAGACTACAAGGTCAAACTACCAGACAACAGAGTCAAACTACCAGACAACATAGTCAAACTACCAGACTACAGATTCAAACTACCAGACTACAGAACTGGCCCAAAACTATTTGGAAATATGTCTGGTTCCATTGACTTACATTAAAGTTGAACGAGGTTTTTGGCCTCTCAAGTAAAGTAGCAGTTTTGGTAATACTTAGTTTTCTTTGGACAGCGATGATCTATCTATCTGTCTATCTATCTAAGAGATAATTATAAAACATGAGACAATTATTAAAAAAATACAGAAAGATTGAAAAAAGGTTGAAAACATAGTTTGACTACTGAGAGCGGCTGTACAGTAGTGCATTAAGTCTGTCGCATGACTGTTTTTGAATTGCGCCGTCTTGCTGACTCGCAACATGCATCTAGTTGCACATAAACTTCCCAGGTAAAGCCAAACCTGTAAACATCGTATTTTCAAAGTCACATTTCAGCAACCGCTGCTGAGCACTTGTAACCTATAGGAACTCCACCAGACAAAGGACTCGGGCTGCACAGGTCGTCACAGAGCGCTAACAAGCATCCAGCTGGCTGAGCTGGAAATACAGTCCTTTGTGTATGTTGTGTATACACTGGGGGAGTTTCTATAGATCATATCTACCTGAGCAGGAGCTGACAGAGTGAGGTCCTACCAAGCCTGGTCATCTGCTCTCCTCATACCATGGTGTTCCCACAGTTCCCAACCAGTTCCACCACCAGGGGTAGTATGCCTTTACGCCATGGTATCGGAGGGCAGCAAATCCATTTCACTGTTAATAAATATTATAAAAATTCAATAATAAAACAAACATTATTGTTGCTCTGAAGTTATGATATATTTATCAGCCTTATAATTTTCGATTTAAAAACTCCCATTTTTTTTAAATTTTTAATTAATTATTAATTCAAAAAAATTTATTACATGGAATAAAATCGATACATACATACATACAGCGCACATGAAAAAGAACATATCTTGCATTTTTGAATGCTCACTTTTCATTTTCCAACCTCCCTTCATCTCTTGCAGTCAAACAGACAGTTTTTGTCATTGTGCCTTTAAGTCTGATGTATGTAAATGATCTCTTGTCTGATTGGCTGCTAGTTTATAAACAGCCTAGGCAGTTAGGTGTGGCTTAACTGCAGTAGACTGTACTGGTGAACATCCACGAATATGCAAAATCATTTTTGTGACATGACATACATTAAAACCGGCTGCTTAGTTTCCACATGAGGACCGTATGTGCATATTACTGGTCAGTCCTGTTTTGCCCCGGCCCACTGGTGCACAATGACATCATGACCAAACCAGTGAATGTTTCAGAGGTGGGGCAAAGGTCATGACATTTTCATGGTAGACTTTAAATGACACAAGATTTTTTCCTTTTTCTAATAACAGTCGTATCTTACACCCAGGATATGATTCAATCCTACTGCTGCTGAACAGTCTTCCACCGTGTGAATGGGAGGAGCCTAAAGTTCAACATATAGAGGGCTGGAACTTCAGGAATGGTGCTCAGCATATGTTGTGGCCTGTTTCCTGCCAATCACCTCCCAGAAATAGAACCGAGGGCATTTTTGGCTGCACCTCAGAGACTATAGCCGGCAGATCAGTTCAGCCTTCGGGGCTCAGACAAGTTCTTGATTAAGAAACTGACAGCAGCTAATTGGAGTGTAATTAAAATGTAATGTGTCCTTACCAGAGCTTGTTGTATGCATCCAGACATTCAGGCTTCACATTGTGAACTGAAATGAAAGCAGTAATAGATATTAATTTCATTATATTATTATTATTTTAGATATATGTACCCACTGTCCAATGGAAACCATGCATCTTCATTTTGGCCGATTTTTATTTTTTGCCGTCATTTGATCACATGAGCTGCTGTTTACATTGGGTGGATGTTTTATGATGAATGGATCAACAGAAATATCCAAAACATGCTTTGGAAAAACGTCTGGTTCCATTGACTTACATTCAATTTCAATCAGGTTTCTGCCCTCTCCTGTAAAGTTGCCATTTTGGAGCTACCTGTTTTTCTTTAGACAGCGATGATATAGTCCCCTGTCCCCCTGTCAGTCAGTGGCTGAGATGTAAAAAGGGTCACCATCTCTAAATCGCAAATGTAGCCATTTTATTAACTATCCAAAACCAGCAGGTAACCTACGTGCGAGTTTTCACACTCATCATCAAATAAGTAACTGCACAAACAGCTGCACCCAGAAGGAATCAACCGACAGGACTGAAACTTGGCGGGTGGGTTTGACACTGTGAGAAATGGGAATGATTCAAGTTTTACGTAACCCGACTGACCCAACAGCCACGACTGCAGACATCCAGCGAGCAGTGGTGTCCTCCATGAGTCATCCTGTTAGTGCAGCACCATTGTCAGACGGCTGCACCACGCAGGACTACATGCACACAGACCGTTACCACGACTGTCCTTAACACCCCGTCACCGTCACCAAAGACTGCAGTGGTGTCGTACCAGACTGTCATGGAGCGACTTGGAATGGCAGCGGCTCAACGAATCCGTGTGTGGAGGCCTGAAGGCCTGGTGTCCCTCCACCTCCACCCCTACTGCACCATCTGCAGGAACTGTGTGAGGATGTTCAAGCTGCATGGGATGGATTATCACAGGACACCATTAGGAACCTCTACAGCTCCATACCGAGACGTCTGGCGTGTTGGGTTAGCAAACACGGCGGGCCGACTCCATACTGAGAGACAGACTTCTGTATGTGTAGCTCAATAATATTGATCATATCAGTCTAAATTTATCACCAGTTATTGATCCTGGTCACCTTTATCTTCCTTCCCAACACACCCGCACTCCCACACTTCCTTCTGGGTGCAGCTGTTCTTTTAATGATGAGTGTATATGCCTGTGTCTACATCTCAGCCAGTGAAGTTTTAGAGAGCCGGTGGAATTCTCCTGTAACGCTGAACACCCATCCCCAGTACTCACACTGAATTTTATAAAGGTTGCTCTCCTCTTTCTTGGCTAGCAGGTGAGAGTGGGCGTCCTTTCTCGGGTCCACTTTGCGCACAAACAGGGACTTGAACCAGCTCTCTTCGCGATTCCTGTTAGACGCCGGCAAGCCCCTAGAAGTGAGAAGTTACAGGCATCAGATTTCTGGGAATTCAGCTATGACTGTGCTATGTCTCAACCATCCATTTAACGTGTACAGTCATTCTCTGGCTGGGTTTCTGCTAAATTTGCGGACGTGCTCTGGATGACACAATTGGAAACTGTGCCTAATTTTCTCTGGCATCCTCATTCATCTAAAAGAGTATGACGGAGATGATTAATTCACACGTCTGGTTAAAGAAACAAGGCGTGTTTGAATATTTTAATTCTGACTTCAAATGAAAGTATTTAGGTGCCCAAAGTTTTGCGTACATGTATATGTACAGCGGGTTCTTAGTGAGGAACCGAAGGTTGGGTTCTAGCTTTACTGGCAGATACAGTGAGCGTCTGGTTCATAAGAACAAGGTCCAGCAGCAAACACACAGGACAACACAGCTACAGACTGGCAGAGGGCCAAACCCCCTCTCTACTGACCGTGATGAGCGCCACCTCATTCCAATGTCCCTTACCCACCGTAAGATGACCTCAGGTGACCTACAGAGAGACTGGCGAGCGGTGGCTGGGGTGAACCGCACAGCGAGCATGGTTCTAAAAACAGGCTTCTGGAGGTCATTAGTGATTTTCTAAATAAGCAGATCTAATACAATATCTGATCTGGAGTTTGGGAGACATGCTTCCAGTAGAGTAGAGAATCAAACAGAACTGGGGGATTCTGGTCCAACACAAACCCAGAACCTGCACACCTAGAGACGCTGATCAGTTTCAGGTGGGCTCTCTGCTTAGAGTATAGCAAGATACTGCAATATATCATAGGACTGCACAATACATCATTGTACTCAGTACTCAGATCGCAGGACGTGCATCTGGTAGGACAAGTTAAATGAAACATGCCGCGGTGCAACACCTTTGCAGCTTGACCTGCAGGGTTCCTGGACGCACATTTGCACCGTCCTGTTCACTATTTGCATGTACATTATTTATTAGAAATCAATAGTGTGTTTTTGAGAATTGATCGCAAAACATAGTACTGTGAATACATAATATGGTCAAGTGTATCAATATCTTATATCTGTAATAAACCGTATTTATGATTTTATATATGCAAAGGTTTTAGTGACCCTGGTCGTCCTACAATGTGTGTATACGCATATATGACACTATATATGTACATACATAGGTATATATAGGTGTGTAGATACAGCCGTGGATGCACTTGGGTGTTTCGGGTCTCACAACATCAGACACCCTCCTTCAGGCGACCCAGCCAGGGCTGATCAGATCCCAACTGGTGTCCCAGCAGCGCTAGGCCATGATTCGGACCTTTTAGTCTAGATCCACTTTGATGGTCACTCTGCAGCCTCTATAGTGGACTTAATGGCTTTCCTCTTTGCAACTCCTATGATGCCAAGGAGGGTATATATATATATATATACACGTATGTGTGTGTACATATATATGTGTGTGTGTGTGTGTGTGTGTATTACTGGACTGGTCAGATGCCTTGTTTATTATTAGACATGCATTATTAAAGTATTACATCCTTTTAGCAACAGAGAATCTGAGCTGACAGGCTTTCTCACAAACCAGCTCTCTGTATCACTCCTAACCTCACAATAAAGTGATCTGAAGGAAATCCTCAAGTCTGTATGACCTTGGCCAGTAGCCAGTCCAGTCCATGATGTCTCCCATCATGTCTCAGTGAGCTCTGCTTACATCAGCTTTAACAGACACATGCATTTACACACGCTACACGTTTGAAATCGAGCTAGATCACAGACCACACCGTCAAACTTGTACTGGCCAGCAGGCTGAATGTGGGTGCTGGTGGTCTAGCAGGGCCGTGCTCCCTGTATGTACCGCCGAGGCGTCGCGTTCACACTCACAGCACAGCTACTGCAGATAAAATCCCCAGACCTGATAAAAGTGGCGACCTGTCCTTTCGTCCTGGTCCAGTTTTTAGCCTCGTTAAGGCCGCTGAAACAGCGATGAAGGACTCTTGTCGCCATCTTCCACCGCACTGAACCGTGTGGGCTGGAGAGTAAAGAGTTAACGGTGCACACCAGCGCTTCTACCAGCAGAGGGCGCTGCATTACTGTGGGGAGGGCCGGTTCAGTGCTCTCGAACCGATTCTTTTGAAGGCTCCGTTTAGAGGAATCGACTTATCGTTGATTCACAAGGCAATCCAGCAAATTAATAAAGGATTTAGATGAGTTCTGATCAAGGTTCATCTTTATATACGTATAGCTGTACGTAGACACACGATGTTCGTCAACACTGAAGGTGGTTGCAAGGTGGTTGAAAATGTGAATCGGTTCAATTGATTCATCTCAGTCGAGCCTGTCAGTGTTGACATGTTCTGTTGGCCGTGTAGCATATTGTTTACTGATTCAGGTAATTTATTTTGATTTTATTTCAGGACACGTATGTATTGTATTTAAAAAAACATTAGTTTGAATGAATTCTTTATTCATTAATTATTAGTTTTATTTTAACAGATAATATGGGCCATTCTATTGAACTGGTGTAAAGTTGAAACACTAACTTTATTGCGAAATGCTTTGAGTGACTCTATACTTTAATTCGGTCTGTTAAAACAAATACTTGACCATTCAATTTTGTCACTACCAAAACAACCATTAACAAAATGAGCTAAATCATTACACTCATAAAAGAATAGTGCCACCCAGAAGGAATGGGATTGTGGTGCTGTTGGGAAGGAGGATAAAGGTGACCACGATCAATAACTGATGATACATTTAGACTGATGTGATCAATATTTATTGAGCTACACATACAGAAGTCTGTCTCTCAGTATGGCGTCGGGCCGCCGTGTTTGCTAACCCAACACACCAGACGTCTCGGTATGGAGCTGTAGAGGTTCCTAATGGTGCCCTGGGATAACCCATCCCATGCAGCTTGAACAACCTCACACAGTTCCTGCAGATTGTGCGGTAGGGGTGGAGTTGGAGGGACACCAGGCCTTCTGGACGTGTGACAGTAAGACGTTCATCTTAGTGCTGACCACGGTGCCTCCACACACGGATTCGTTGGGCGTCTCCACCAAGACTAAAGCGGGACTCGTCACTGAAGATGACCCGCTGCCATTCTGAGTCACTCCATGACAGTCTGGTACGACACCACTGCAGTCTTGACGGTGACGTGGTGGTAAGGACAGTCGTGGTAACGGTCTGTGTGCATGTAGTCCTGCGTGGTGCAGCCGTCTGCCAATGGTGCTGTTGGTTCAGTCAAGGCCCGTGCTTGAATCATGGAGGACACAATCTCTCGACTGAATGTCCACAATAGTGGCTGTTGGTTCAGTCAAGGCCCGTGCTTGAATCATTTTGCAATCTCATGACATCAAAGTTGTGGGTGCAGCTGTTTGTTTAGATAGATAGATAGATAGAGATTATTTCTTCACCGGCAGTCTTTATTAGCTCTCTCTCTCTCTCTCTCTCTCTCTCTCTCTCATGCTCTCAGCAACGCAATTACAGAGCTGCGCCAGCATACACCGTCTCTCACAGTGGCGCATTCCAAAGAGGACGAAAGGTGGGGCCACAGTTTACTTCGTACTCCACTCATGGTTTATGGTTAAGATAGATAGTTATAGCTCTTGTATTTTTCTCTTCAGTGCTTCGTTCTCGTTTGCCAAAGCATCTGCCATTGCTGAGGTCGTCGGGGTAACGCTGTGATCATGATCAGGCGCTATCTGCACTAACATCTCTTGGTCGGTGTCGGACGCTGCCAACACCGGGGAAGGGCATCTCGGCCGACGTTACCAAACATTAAGCCTTGGTGCGGGCATGCTGTAATCGTTCCAGGCAAAAAGACAGGGCACCGCTCCTTTGTTGAGTTTCCTCTTTCCCACGGCCGTCACAACAAAGTGGCCTGTGTTGAAATGCCTACTACAGACGCGAGTACTTTGAAGGGGGCTGAAGTTGTCCCTACGAATCTGTGTAAGCCACCGAGCCCGCACCTCAGGATCCACTGGAAACCTATGAAAGCTAATCTCCGAGTTGTACCTTGAAGAATTAGCACACAGAGGCACACAGCAATGTGGAGACGTCTTCTTCTCTTGACGTTGATACGTCAGTCGTTTCTCTCTTATCTTAAAAACACTCATGACTGCTATTGCTTTCCACAGATTCCCTCAATTCTCCTCACAACTACTACAACCGGAAACAGTGATGCATACCAACCATAAACCGGAAATTAAGAGACGCCATCTTGTGCACACAGCGAATTACTTGAGTACGAAGTAAACTGTGGCCCCACCTTTCGTCCTCTTTGGAAAACGCCACTGTGAGAGACGGTGTATGCTGGCGCAGCTCCGTAATTGCGTTGCAGAGAGAGAGAGAGAGAGAGAGAGAGAGAGAGAGAGAGAGAGAGAGAGAGAGAGAGAGAGAGAGAGAGAGAGAGAGAGAGAGAGAAAAAAGCTAATGAAGCCTGCAGGTGGAGAATTAAATGCTCCCTCATGTTAAGCTGGTGTGCTGATGTCATCACTGACTGACCTTTAGATTTCGGGACACAGTTATTTTGGCATTACACTGGGACACTACAGTGTCCTCTGCAGATACTGGGACCCCTGGTAAACATGAGCCAATCAGGCTTGTAAAAACATTTCTACTAATTCAATTTTTGCATGTGACCTTTTAATATAAATATGAACAAAAATAGAATCTCTATACTGACACAGTTCTTGACACACGTTCATTTTGAGCCTTGTGCAGCCTTCCTTTGCAAAGCCCACACCTCTGAGTCTTCAGTGATGCTTGAAGAAACTGGAAACATGGGGAGAGTGACCTGAGGCCATTCCTTCATACAGAATTTCTCCAGATCCTTTCTTATTCCGAGATCCATTAGTCCTCCTCTTCGGCTCATCCCACAGATCAGTGGACTGGGATTCCATGACCAAACCTTGGTTCCTGGGTCAGTAAACCGTTTTTGTGTAATGCTCTGGATCACTGTCATAATGGAGGATCCAGCCAGGCCCATTTTAAGCTCCCGGGCAGTGAGGTTTTGATTTGATGTCTTCTGGAACATGCATTCGAAGAAAGTTTTTTGAGCTTCCGGTTTTAAAAAACTCTACCACAGATCCACCACCACACTGTACAGTGGGGGTGAGGTACTGCTCTGCTTGGCTCTCCTGAATGGCTATATCTAATCCACCTCCAAAATCTATGACCAAAATCATCCGACCGTAGAACAGGGTCCCACTGGAACTTTCAGAACCCTCTGGCAAACAGTAGGTGCTTGAGTTTGTTGGGTCTCGACAGCAGAAGCTTTCTTCTGGCAGCCATCCCAAACAACTTGTGGTCTTGCGAGCGGCATCCTATCGTGGTCTGAACTTCTCCAGATATGCAAACACAGGTCACGTTCCCAAAAGGTTCTTAACATCGCCAGCTGCTTTACGTTTTTGCTCATAATTGCTCCAATAGTAGAAATGAACCACCTGGTGGAGGGCCGAAATCTCTGTGCCACCGCAAGAAGGTCCTGATGAAGGTGAAGTCAGTGCCAGAGTGTAACTGTAGCACCGTTTAGGTCCAGTTCTGGGAGCACACTGTAGAACCGACATTTTGGGACGTTGGAAGCTACCTTCGAAGCTATGTGCACTGCGCCAACCGATAAGAGCATTGCAGCTGTGTAAGCTGGGAACTTATGTGGAGTATACAGTGGTGGGTAAACCCTGACAGCAGTTTACCGTTCCTATAAGATCAAGTGGAACAGAATCATGTGACCCTCCCACTTTTTGATCTCACAGTTTGGCGATGGTGAAGTTGACCTGGTGTTAAGGACAGTCATTGTAACGGTCTGTGGTGCATGTAGTCCTGCGTCGTGCAGCCGTCGGCCAATGCCATC
Organism: Prochilodus magdalenae; assembly: GCA_024036415.1. NCBI lineage: Eukaryota > Metazoa > Chordata > Actinopteri > Characiformes > Prochilodontidae > Prochilodus > Prochilodus magdalenae. The sequence continues at coordinate 108,455 of JAMWET010001991.1, read as the reverse complement.
TGCAATATGGCCCATCCTTGCCTATATTACATGCCAACCAAGTTTCCTTCCTGACAGTTGATTCCTGCTAGGTGCAAGACTGCAATTCTAAAAACAATCTTTGGAATTTTTTGAATTTTGCATTTTCACTTTTCTTTGCCTGTTTTCAATATTCGTAAAGTCGCTGGATGGAAAACACACCACAGTGATGGGCATTTGACCTCTGCATCGCTAGTTAGAGCCGAGAGCTAACGGAGGAGTGTGTGCTCCCTGTTGTTTTGAACACTGGTCCCCCGGAGTCCAGACCTCAGCATCACTGGATGTATCTAAGATTAGCTGGATGCTAAGAAGCAGAAAATGCTAAACCCACTTCTGAGAAGAACTGAGAAGATCATAGGGGTCTCTCTTCCCTCCGTCACAGACATTCACACCACACGCTGCACTCGTAAGACCATCAGCATGGTGAAGGACCCCACTCATCCCTCACATGGACTTTCTTCACTGCAGAAGGTACAGGAGTGTCCGTGCTGTCACTGCATGGCTCTGCAACAGCTTTGTTCCACGAGCAGTCAGACTTTTAAACAACAGTGACTAAACTAAAGCCCGCCATAACCACGACCCCTATCTTTTTAAATCTCCATCCTATTTATCTTCTTTATACATTCCACACTTTACTACCTCAGTGCTGTGGTGCGATGTATGCTGTCTGCATATATGTGTATAGTAGGGCTGTACCCGACTCAGAATTTTGTCAGTGGAATCGAATTCACCCGTCCTGGTCGACGATTCGACTATTCGTTCATGTTTTTTCTCCATGTACATTATCTAGTAATCAGTAAATCAGTCTGCACACGGTTCAGATCTGATCCTCCTCATTTAGAAAGTCAGCAGAGTCACAGGGACATATCTCTGAACTAAAGAGGCGGGGCTTATGATGATCAACCTGAACTGGAGCCTTTAGTTACAGGATACAGCGCCGGGCAGCAGCGCGTAGTTATGCTAAACATTAGCGCTTATAGCTTATAGTCTTTTTAATTTCACTTCTAACAGCTTCTTCAGTAGGAGGACCCTTCGTCTTTCATCTCTCATAAATAATGAACTGCTAAATAAAATCAAATTAGTCCATATTTAAATTATTTATAGATTAAAAGAAGAATTGTAAACCTGAAACCGTTTATTATATTACCCGCACTGAAATAATTATTTCCCGTTTATCGGCAGGCGTATTCAGTGACTGTACTTATTTTTAAATAAAGATAATCTTAGCTGTAGACGAATAAATATAAATATCTGTAATTTAGATTCTAAAATAACAGAATTATAATAAAACAAACGTCTCTGGTTCGTTTTTACTTCACCGCAAACAGCCGTTACGTCTAAACCGAAAATCAGCTCCCTCGTTTTAAGCAGTGTTGGACGTCTGACTGAATGAAGAGCAGAATTCGGTTTCATTTGTTCAGATTCTCTTCTTCAGAAGCTCCTCCAGACTTTCTCTGAGACATCGTTCCACCTGTGTTTCTCAGCTTCACAGCTTCAGCTTCCTTCAGCGGTGAACCGCCAGCGCACATCGTCACGTGGATTTAATTTTTTAGCAAGCATGCGTCACAGCCCAGCTAGAACTTACATATATATTTATTATTCCTTTTTACTAGTCTTTTTACATTCTTAAAGTTCTTGTGCATTTTATAAGTTTTAGTCTGTTTTACGAGAGAAAAAAGGTCACTGTTGTCAGTCGACTTGAAGGGTCTCAGTCGACTTGAAGGGTCTCCGACTGACGATTCGACTCGTCGACTTCTAGAGGGCAGCCCTAATATATAGCATGTTAAATTTCCATGCACCTTCTATACACCTTATTACCAATACCTACCTATAAATATCTATACACCTTACGCTCATTAACACTGCTCAGAGCTGAGTCTTGTTCATTGTATTGTCTTGCACGTTGCACGTTCTGCAGTCTGTCCTGTACTGTTTTAGGTTCTCGTTTTGTTCCATGTGGCTCCTTGTTTTGGAAAAAAGCTTACCATCAAAACTGCCCCTATCAGATAAACGATACTTAAAGCTTTGACCTCAACATCACTGAATGCATTTGGGATGACTTGGATGGCAAGAAGCAGAAAATCCAACCAACTTCTAAGACTCAACTTTGGAGGTGTCAAAAAATATCCCAACATATTACATGGAAAACTGGAAATGAGCCTCCGAGAAGGAACGGAGGCTGTAATAAAAGTAAACCATGAGCACACTAAATAATGGAAAGTGTGACATTGTGTTTAGTTCACGAGGCTAGAAACAACAGCCAAACCAGCATATGCCACGTTGTGGAGGCTGGTATGCTTCACTGTGTACTTGTACAGAGCTGTAATGACCACTTGACTTGACTCGACTCGACTTTGGAGGTGTGTCTGCAGATTTCCTTGAGAAACCGAAAATGAGTCATCTGCTGTTTCTGTTTTTGTGTTTTTGCATTTTCAATGATAAAATGTATCATTATTCTGATCATTATTTTTAAAAATATGTTTTTGTCTGTCAATCATTGTACCTCAAATAGTAAGCCTAGATTTGAGTCAATATTTTGAATGAAGCCTCTAAAGGATAAGCAATAAAGAGCATGTTTTACAGACTGTTTTATTCATGTTTACCATGCTGCCAATATTTGCAAATGGCACCGTAGCTGCTCGCCATGTGGAAGGGGGATGGGGTGCAGGTTTACTTCCTGCTCTATAACTCAGAGGCATGGCCAAAATAAGGCTCCACCACCAGGAACCGTTTGAGTTTCCGTAGTGAAAATAGAAGGTTGGGTGAAAGACATTTCTCAAGCCATAGAGGCTAAAATGGGCAGCAAGTATTTAGAAACACAGATGAGGAAGTTGGTCAGATGTTTTTCTTTACTTATGCATCTACTGCTGCTGGTGCTCGATTCTGGTCAGCAATTGTATTCGAAATGACCAACCTTGAGGACGTCTATGTGTTTGGAGTAGAGAGACACATGCCTGGAGATGGCATGTGGTTAAAACAGCCATTCAGATATGAGTTAGTAAATTTCTCTATCAGGAAAGAAGTACGTATCACATCTTTAACAAAAGCTCCAGCAGACTAATATGCACTCATCATCCAAGGAGTAGTTGCACAAGTTGTTGCAGCTAGAAAGAATCAACAGTCAGGAAGGAAACTTGGTCGGCATGTGGTGTAGGCAAGGACAGACCTCAACGCTGTACCTAACCCGAAAGCCACGATTGTAGATAGTCAGAGATCAGTGGTGTCCTCCATGAGTCATCCTGTCAGTGCCAGCACTGTCGGCAGACGGCTGCACCACGCAGAACTACATGCACACAGACTGTTACGACGACTGTCCTTAACACCACGTCACCGTCACCAAAGACTGCAGTGGTGTCGTACCAGACTGTCATGGAGGGACTCAGAATGGCAGCGGGTCATCTTCAGTGACGAGTCCCGCTTTAGTCTGGGTGGAGACGACCAACGAACCAAGGATAGTCAGCACCAAGATGAACGGTTCGTTGTCACATGTCCAGAAGACCTGGTGTCCCTCCACCTCCACCCCTACCGCAACATCTGCAGAAACTGTGTGAGGATTAGGAACCTCTACAGCTCCATACCGAGACGTCTGGCGTGTTGGGTTAGCAAACATGGCGGCCCGACGCCATACTGAGAGACAGACTTCTGTATGTGTAGCTCAATAAATATTGATCATATCAGTCTAAATTTATCTTCAGTTATATCCTGGTCACCTTTATCTTCTTTCCCAACAGCACCGCAATCCCACACCTCCTTCTGGGTGTAGCTATTTTTGACCATGAGGATAAAAAAGTGGAAGTCTTAGCATCTTAGGGTTTGGCTGAAATAGTGGCACACAGACTTCTAGCTATCTGGCTGGTAGCGTTCAGGCTGTTTGTGTTTGTTTAACAGTTCAACAATTTTGCTATAAATTATTCAACCAGCATTAACTGAACTGTCCTTTTCTGGTCAACACTGCACTTTTTCAGTCATCAAGGTGGACTCTACAAAAGTCAAAGGAGCTTTGCACCTGAAGAGGCATGGTTGGCCTATGAGCACTTTGACGTGACTATACTTGTTTTCTGCCGAGCAATGAAAGAGCTACAAGACCCAGGCTGGGTATGTAGACAGGAATGTTCAGATTCTGAAGGTGTGTTCATAGTAGAATCCAAAAAGCAAGTGTCAAAGTAGTCAAAGTAGGCTTTATTGGATTATTGGATATGTATTGGTTGCTAAATGATTAAGTTTCGGCCGAAGGCTTCAGTGATCTGAATTTCTGAGAAAGGATTATAGTCATGTCGCTGCCCGTATCCCAAAACACTCCCAATTGCCATGGTTAAGTGGTCGAAGTTACTGTACTCACGTCATACATATTGTCCTGGTGTTGGAGCCTTAACGTTTGTTCTGCAGGTTAGCTCTGTGGTACGTTTTCTGGCTGTTTGATTAGGATTCTAGTGCCATCTTGTGGCTGATTATTGGATCTGGCAGCATTCAGGCCAGAACAAACCGGCTAATGGACAGTTTTTACCCACAGGCCATCAGGTTCCTGAACAAGCTGTGAGCCTCTCACCAACACCACCAGTACCACCAATACCATCAACACCATCAATGCCATCAACACCATCTATATCACCAACACCACCACTACCACCAATACCATCAACACCATCAATGCCATCAACACCATAAATACCATCAACACCATCAATACCACCAACACCACCAATACCAACAACACTACCAATACCACCAATACCACCAACACCACCAACACCACCAATACCACCAACACCACCAACACCACCAATACCACCAACACCACCAATACCACCAACACCACCAACACCATCAATACCACCAACACCACCAATACCAACAACACCATCAATACCACCAACACCACCAATACCAACAGCACTACCAATACCACCAACACTGTCAACACCACCAACACCACCAATACAACCAACATCCCCAACACCACCAATACCACCAACACCACCAATACCACCAACACCATCAATACCACCAACACCATCAACACCGCCAATACCACCAATACCACCAACACCACCAATACCACCAACACCATCAATACCACCAATACCACCAACACCACCAATACAACCAACATCCCCAACACCACCAATACCACCAATACCACCAACACCATCAATACCACCAACACCATCAACACCACCAATACCACCAACACCACCAATACTACCAACACCACCAATACCACCAACACCACCAATACTACCAACACCACCAATACTACCAATACCACTGCGCTCTGACACTATTATTATTAATGTCACCGCTGTAGACAGTATCACTGAGTCACTTTAAACAACAGACATATATACATATTATATCTCCGCTGTCTCTCAGACTATCCTTGTCTAATAAATGTACATATCAGAATTTCTACAGACCCCTCCTGTCTCCGTATATTCTGTATTTTGTGCATATCTTGTGTATTTTGTATTTATTTAATATATAACTCCTATATCTCTTTTTAAAATATGTTTAGTATGTATATAGTGTTGTCCTGCTGTAGAGTATCACCCTGAGCCTCACCACAAGCACTTCAATGCATAAATGTTCTGACACATTGCGCAAACAACAAATAAACCTGAAACTTAAACTTAACACTTGAACTGTGCTTGAGATAAGCTCCACCTGAAACCACTTGGATATCCAGCCAATATCCCCATCAGCCTGAACCCTTAACCACCTGACCAATCACAGCCTGAGACTGGACTTGGATTAGTTTCACTGACTGTGTTATCCTGTGCGTCCATGAAACTGTGAGTTGATTGTTCTAGTATGAGTAAGGATGTAGATGTCATATGGTAGTGTGCCATGGTATGGTTTTGATTTGAAGTAAGCTACTTCCTCCTTCAAATTCTGATTGTGAAATGCTGGACTTGGCAAAGTCCCCTTTTCTTTAGGTTAGGGTATTAGGACGCAGTTCTAGAGCACAGTACTTCACAATTTCCGTGTAAGTACATAAGCCTACTGTGAGTTTATTATTATGTAAGCGTGTTAACTTTGAATTTCTTTGAAAGAAAGAGTAGAGTGTGGTGTACAATAAACCCAAATTGACAACATCAGTGCAGTTCTTAAAGGACTTCCTGTGGTGACTGCAGTTAACACTAATAACCAGCATCAAGCCTCGCTATCTGGGAGAAGTCTATAGGTTGGCAAGTTTCCTTAGCACAATGCTAATGCTAAATTCGGCTTGTGTCTGTGAGTGTGGGAAGGAAGCAACCGACAGGTGTCCTCCATGAGTCACCCTGTTAGTGCCAGCACCATTGGCAGACGGCTGCATGACGCCTGACTACACGCACACAGACCGTTACCACGACTGTCCTTAACACCACGTCACCGTCACCAAAGACTGCAGTGGTGTCGTACCAGACTGTCATGGAGTGACTCAGAATGGCAGCGGGTCATCTTCAGTGACGAGTCCCGCTTTAGTCTTGGTAGAGACGACCAACGAATCCGTGTGTGGAGGCACCGTGGTCAGCGCCAAGATGAACGGTTTGTTGTCACATGTCCAGAAGACCTGGTGTCCCTCCACCTCCACCCCTACCGCACCATCTGCAGGAACTGTGTGAGGATGTTCAAGCTGCATGGGATGGATTACCACAGGACACCATTAGGAACCTCGGCAACTCCATACCGAGACGTCTGGCTAGGGCATTAACAAACTAAGAGACACTACTTCTGTATGTGTAGCTCAATAGGTCAACAGGAATGTTCAGATTCCGAATGTGTTCACCGGAGAATCTGAAATGCAACGTTACTGAAATTTTGTTATTGGTTTAATGGATATTTATAGCATTGAGCTGAGGCTCTTATCCTGAGCATATTACCGGTAGGCCAGTGTAGTGTTAGGAGTATTGCCCAAGGACTGTCATTGGTGTAGTACAGCGTTGTTGTTTCAGAAATTTTGGATTTGACCCCAATCTCCCACGTGGTGGTGGCTTCCTGATGGGTAGTGGTGTTATCAGCTGAGCTACACCAACCACATTAATAATGATATCCAGGATATGAACTGGATACTGAATGACCTCTTTGGATTTTCCCTATAAACCACTGTGCTCAGTGTCCAGTATTGCTCACTTTAATGTAAACCTGACTCCTTATTTTTGTATCCACCGTGCCATAGATACTGTATCAAATGAGGAGGGAGATTTAACTACGGATCTGGCGACTTTTTGCATGGCTGAAAATATAACAAAGTACAATTTAATTGTTTTGACCAATTCAAAAGGTTTACATCATACTTATCAGCATTTATTGCCTGACAGTGATATAAAGGAAGGGTAAAGCAGTTGGTTTGAATTTAGTGTGATCACCATAAATCGATTTCTACTCTCAATCTCACAGAAGTTGTCTGAGGCAGATCCTCCTCCAAAAGCTGATCAATCGACCCTGGATTTTTTCAGTCGTCATCATCAGTATCTTCTACATCGCCTGTTTTTTTCCTGAGTGTGGGCAGAAAGAGCAGCCATTATGACTACAGTTGCTGCATCAAAGGAAACGCATGCTCTGGAGGAGGAAGTAGAGGAACTGAATAGGTGAAAACAAGCTGGTGTGAAAGATTAGAGCTGCAAACTGAGTTAGCAGCGACATCAGCTAGGCTTGCAAACTTTAAATCTAGGAAAAGGATCTGTTTAGGAAGATGGGGGCCCTATGAGTTTTCATATATGTGGCCCACTGTGCCAAATGTGGACCAGATCTGTTTTGGAATATGTGGGCCCTATGAGTTTTCATATATGTGGGCCACTGTGCCAAACGTGGACCAGATCTGTTTTGGAATATGTGGGCCACTGTGCCAAACGTGGACCAGATCTGTTTTTGGAAGAGGCGGGCCCTATGAGTTTTCATATATGTGGGCCACTGTGCCAAATGTGGACCAGATCTGTTTTGGAATATGTGGGCCCTATGAGTTTTCATATATGTGGGCCACTGTGCCAAACGTGGACCAGATCTGTTTTGGAATATGTGGGCCACTGTGCCAAACGTGGACCAGATCTGTTTTGGAAGATGCGGGCCCTATGAGTTTTCATATATGTGGGCCACTGTGCCAAATGTGGACCAGATCTGTTTTGGAATATGTGGGCCCTATGAGTTTTCATATATGTGGGCCACTGTGCCAAACGTGGACCAGATCTGTTTTGGAATATGTGGGCCACTGTGCCAAACGTGGACCAGATCTGTTTTTGGAAGAGGCGGGCCCTATGAGTTTTCATATATGTGGGCCACTGTGCCAAATGTGGACCAGATCTGTTTTGGAATATGTGGGCCCTATGAGTTTTCATATATGTGGCCCACTGTGCCAAATGTGGACCAGATCTGTTTTGGAATATGTGGGCCACTGTGCCAAACGTGGACCAGATCTGTTTTGGAAGATGCGGGCCCTATGAGTTTTCATATATGTGGGCCACTGTGCCAAATGTGGACCAGATCTGTTTTGGAAGATGCGGGCCCTATGAGTTTTCATATATGTGGGCCACTGTGCCAAATGTGGACCAGATCTCTTTTGGAAGATGCGGGCCCTATGAGTTTTCATATATGTGGGCCACTGTGCCAAACGTGGACCAGATCTCTTTTGGAAGATGTGGGCTCTATGAGTTTTCATATATGTGGGCCACTGTGCCAAACGTGGACCAGATCTGTTTTGGAATATGCGGGCCCTATGAGTTTTCATATATGTGGGCCACTGTGCCAAATGTGGACCAGATCTGTTTTGGAATATGTGGGCTCTATGAGTTTTCATATATGTGGGCCACTGTGCCAAACGTGGACCAGATCTCTTTTGGAAGATGCGGGCCCTATGAGTTTTCATATATGTGGGCCACTGTGCCAAACGTGGACCAGATCTGTTTTGGAATATGTGGGCCCTATGAGTTTTCATATATGTGGGCCACTGTGCCAAATGTGGACCAGATCTGTTTTGGAATATGTGGGCTCTATGAGTTTTCATATATGTGGGCCACTGTGCCAAACGTGGACCAGATCTGTTTTGGAATATGTGGGCCACTGTGCCAAATGTGGACCAGATCTCTTTTGGAATATGCGGGCCCTATGAGTTTTCATATATGTGGGCCACTGTGCCAAATGTGGACCAGATCTGTTTTGGAATATGTGGGCTCTATGAGTTTTCATATATGTGGGCCACTGTGCCAAATGTGGACCAGATCTGTTTTGGAATATGTGGGCCCTATGAGTTTTCATATATGTGGGCCACTGTGCCAAATGTGGACCAGATCTCTTTTGGAAGATGTGGGCTCTATGAGTTTTCATATATGTGGGCCACTGTGCCAAACGTGGACCAGATCTCTTTTGGAAGATGTGGGCTCTATGAGTTTTCATATAAGTGGGCCACTGTGCCAAACGTGGACCAGATCTCTTTTGGAATATGCGGGCCTATAAGTTTTCATATATGTGGGCCACTGTTCCAAACGTGGACCAGATCTGTTTTGGAATATGTGGGCCCTATGAGTTTTCATATATGTGGGCCACTGTGCCATATCTTTGTGGGATGTGGCCTTCACCTGCACGCTTATCGGGGAGGACGTGGTTTAAGACTGTATCTGTGTGTATGGAAATGACAAACATCCTGTCAAAATATCACAGCTACGTATTTCAGGAAGTAGCTTTGCTACAACTGTTTCAAGTGTCCCAAAAACAGATCCTACATGTCCATGTCCAAACATGACCCATTATCCTTTTCTGCTACTTTGCAGTTCTACAATTACAGACTGTAGGCCATCTGTTTCTCTGCACAATTAATTGGTCAGGACCCCCACAGGACCACCAGAGAGCAGGTACTATATGGGTGGTGGATCAGACAGTGCCGTGTTGGTCATCCTCTAGTCCTTCATCAGTGGTCACATGTCTCAGCCTGAATAGACACTGTTGGCCGGATAGTTTTGGTTGGTGGACTGTTCTCAGTCCAGCAGTGACACATAACACACCACCACCGCATCAGTGCTGAGAATGGACCACCACCCACCACAAACCAACGACCGCCCTGTGGGGCCCCTGACCACTGAAGAACAGGGTGAAAGGGGGCTAAGAGAGTATGCAGAGAAACGGTCGGTGCGCCTATATGGCAAGTAGTCCTGATAAATCGGATAACGAGTTCAGATACAAGGAGGTTTACTTAGTGAAGTGGCTGGCGTCACTTAACCACCACATAACATGAATGGACCAGCTCCTCCCTCTCTTTTGGCAATGGGTAAGAGTCGGTCTGTACCTCGAGCCCTTCCAGTTTCAAGTACAGCTCGACTCGACCCACCATCCCTGAGGACACATGGAAGACAAGCGCCCAGGCTCTTCTCTGTCCTAGCTCCCGGATGGTGGAGTGAACTCCCACTGGCTGTCGGGACAGCGGAGTCTCTCGCCGTCTTCAAGCGCAGACTGAAGACCCGTCTCTGTGTAAAGCACTTAAGCGAGTGAGCTCTAGTAGACGTGTATATTGAAATACATTGTTTCTGCACTTACACTGACCATAACCTTCCTTCTCTATAGGTATGAGCGCTGGGTTGGGTTGCCAGGTAGTGCACTTGTGCTTATACATGTCTGTGTATTGATCTCTCTAGGTATGAGCGCTGGGTTGGGTTGCCAGGTAGTGCACTTATGCTTATACATGTCTGTGTATTGATCTCTCTAGGTATGAGCGCTGGGTTGGGTTGCCAGGTAGTGCACTTATGCTTATATATGTCTGTGTATTGATCTCTCTAGGTATGAGTGCTGGGTTGGGTTGCCAGGTAGTGCACTTATGCTTATACATGTGTGTGTATTGTTCTCTCTAGGTATGAGCGCTGGGTTGGGTTGCCAGGTAGTGCACTTGTGCTTATATATGTCTGTGTATTGATCTCTCTAGGTATGAGCGCTGGGCTGGGTTGCCAGGTAGTAAACTTATGCTTATACATGTCTGTGTATTGTTCTCTCTAGGTATGAGTGCTGGGTTGGGTTGCCAGGTAGTGCACTTATGCTTATATATGTCTGTGTATTGATCTCTCTAGGTATGAGCGCTGGGCTGGGTTGCCAGGTAGTGCACTTATGCTTATATATGTCTGTGTATTGATCTCTCTAGGTATGAGCGCTGGGCTGGGTTGCCAGGTAGTGCACTTATGCTTATACATGTCTGTGTATTGATCTCTCTAGGTATGAGTGCTGGGTTGGGTTGCCAGGTAGTGCACTTATGCTTATACATTTCTGTGTACTGATCTCTCTAGGTATGAGTGCTGGGTTGGGTTGCCAGGTAGTGCACTTATGCTTATACATGTCTGTGTATTGATCTCTCTAGGTATGAACGCTGGGTTGGGTTGCCAGGTAGTGTACTTCTGCTTATACATGTCTGTGTATTGATCTCTCTAGGTATGAGCGCTGGGCTGGGTTGCCAGGTAGTGCACTTGTGCTTATATATGTCTGTGTATTGATCTCTCTAGATATGAGCGCTGGGTTGGGTTGCCAGGTAGTGCACTTGTGCTTATACATGTCTGTGTATTGTTCTCTCTAGGTATCAGCACTGGCCCGTGTTCGTGCAGTATCTGAGCTCATGGCGAGTGTTTGTATTTATCATGGCATTGTTTCTACAACCTAATTCACCATCGCAGCATTCCGTCCGATGCTGCATTCCTTTTTCACCTAGGTCTTGTATTGAGCGCTAGATCCTGTTTTGGTTAAAAGCTAAGCTGATCCTCCCTTTACTGGAGAAAACAGTCTGTCCTCTGCAACTCAGAGCGCACATCCAGGGCACACTGAGAGCTCACATCACTCCAGGTCAGAAAGAACTCCAGTGGCTGCCGGTATCTTCTAGAACAGATTTAAATCAGTTTATTGCTGTTTTAAAGCCCTCATTGAGCTGAGTGCCTCACTGAAGGTCTGTCTGTTTATGCTCCAACATGTGATCCCTGGTCTGCAGATACAGGCCTTCTGCAAATACCCAGTGTAAACTACCGAAACAGCGGAGAGGCTTCCGCCTGCTCTTCTGCCTTTAGGCTGTCCCAGCTATAAGGATCTGTTCTAAAACTAAACAGAGAAGATTTAATGTTTTGGAGAACGTTCACTGAGAACAGCGTCATCTCAGTTCTCAGCAACATCCATGAAACGTCCCCCAAATGTTGCTCTGAGGATGTTCTTATTATCAAGTAACATAATCTGTGGCCCTGACAGCATCCTCCGAACATCCTCAGTTAAAACGCCATGTCTTAGTTAATGTTTAACCTTACAGGAACATTATCGGAAACTATAAACATCTTCCCAATGTTCTCTCATTAGATTAAAACACTGCCTATAAAACTTTATTAGAACTTGTAGGTAACTGTCACGTGGGGTCTAGACGAGGAGGCAGGATGTATATGCAATATGTAAGTATTTTATTAAGAACAAATAAGACAAAATAAAATAAAATAAAAATAACACTAACAAACTGAGAAACAACAGGGTTAGAACAGGGTTACACAAACAGACATGGGACAAAACACCAAGCCAGCACAAAGGGAGCAGCAGGGAGTATAAATGAACAAGGACTAACAAGGAACATCTGGGAAGGGGCGGAGCTACAAACTAGGGACAGGTGAGGTGGCTGACATAAGGGCGGAGACAGGAGGAGCAATAACCAAAACAAACAGAAGCACATGGAAGAGACAAGAAACAGAAAACCAGAGAACCGACCAATGGTGCAAGTGAAGACAGGATGACAGTAACGTTAGCCAAAGGTTGGGGAACGTTCTCTGATGGTTGGGGTGGACCTCGGTATTACAGTGAGAGTTCAGTACAGACTTAAAAAAACAAAACCTTAAAAATGATCATTTTAACCAAATTCATACAAAACTGACATTTACCTCATTTGCCTTACATCTAATTTAGATTTTCACTTTAGTTTTCTTTATTTTACTCTCTTTATTTTTTTCTTTATTTTTTCTGCTTTAAAGTTCTGCTTTTCCAAGTTCAGTTGTCCACCATCCAGATGCAGGTGGCACCTGTTACTGGAGGACAGGACGAGGAGACGGGCTGCAAACGCAAGTGTTTTAATGAAGAGAAAAAAAAGACAACAAACCAAAGAAAAGAACTGGCAAACTGAGAAATACTGAACAGGAATATTTAAACAACCGACAAGTAGACAAATAACCGACAGGGAGACAAAACCAACGGACAAGGAGACAAAACGACGGGCATGGAAACAAGACACCTGTCCTGCTCATGTTTGTCTGTCTTATCTGGCTTCCAGTTCTGTCTGGTCATGTCCATGTGCTGTTTGTCACTCTGCTCCATGTGCTTCTGTTTGTTTTGGTCTTTTGCTCCTCCTATCTCCACCCTCTTGTCAGGCCCATCACCTGTTTCTGGCTCCGCCCCTTACCAGGTGTCTCTCGTTAGCCCTTGTTGTTTTATACTCCATGTTGTGCCCTTTGTTCTTGCTTGGCGTTTGTTCCCCTGCTGGTGTTTTGTCTCCTTGTCCGTTGGTTGTGTCTCCCTGCTGGTGGAGTGTCTCCATGTTGGTTGTTTGTCTCCCAGTCAATTGCTTTTGTCTGTCAGTTGGTTTTTGGTATCTTGTGTTTTGGTCATCGTAGTGTTTAGTTTTTTTGTCTGGCTTTTGTTTCATCTTGTTGTTTCATTCAAACATAGTTTGTTATTAAAGCTTGCATTTGCCTCCCGCCTCCACGTCCTGTCTTCGTGTAACATGTGGGCGTCTATAGCAGACACAACAAAAGTACACTAGTATTTTTTTTGTATTCAGTAGAGAAAATGGGCCAAAATGAAGGTTTTATTAAGAAAAATTTAATTTTATGTTTTTATTATTTATAAGTAAATGTTTTGACCGGAACATGAATACGAATGTGACGTACGTCTTACTATAAATTGTGTCAGATAGTGAGAGATAAGACAAGGCTTACAGAAATCCCCTTTACCTCAGGAAGGCATGAGCACAGGGGATAAACATTGAGTCGCAATGCTCCTCCAAAATAGCTGAACAGAGCTCTAACTTGGAGCTCTTACCAAAAATGACCCATTTCTGAGTTTGGATGAGTCTTGGGGTCTTGGATGTGTCAGTGGAGTTTGGGGTAACTCTCACATTTTGGCTGACAACGTAATTTTTGTTTTATACTCCATAAAAGAACCGGTTTATTTGGCTGCCGCAGATCCAATACCCAGGAGACCACCAACATTCAACCAAGAAGCTGGAAAGCAGTCCGAGTTACACAACCCACTTGACCCTCATGTGCCATTACTGTAAAACCACTTCCCTGTTTATCCTAACCAGGGGAATCCAGATGCCTTAATGTGCGGTACAGTTTGATGTGGCATTAATACGAAAGTATTAATTACCGAACTGGGGTTATTAGAGCTAGGCCTTCACAAACCCACATGTACACCAAATTATGGATTTTACTTTCCACTGAAAGCCTCGCTGATGGTTTTACAGCGAGGCTTTCAGTGGAGAGTCCTGGTTTAGAGCGCCCGTCGCCAAAGGTTTTCCATTTCTAACCAATAACTAACCACAACCTGCTTAGGCTACAACCCGTGTTCACAGCCAGTGCTTTGTGGGTGATTGTTACTTCTTGGTTACCTTGAAGATAAACTAACGTGTTGGAGAAAAGATTGGTGATCTAGGGTTAAGAGAAAGGAGTGAACTTTGATGGGACTTTCTGATGCTGAAGGAAATTTAAGGGCATTAGGAAATATGCTGACACTTGCTCCAAAGGAAAACAGGTATCTCTGAAATCTCAACTTTACAGGAGAGGCCAAAAACCTCATGAAGTTTGAATGGAAGTCAATGGAACCAGAAGTCTTACCAAGCAGTTTTGGGCCATTTCTGTTGGTACATTCTTCATGAAATCCCCACACAGAGTAAACAGCTGCTCATGTGATCCAATGAGGCATAAAAGTTAAAATCAACAAAAATGGAGACCATGTTTTTATTTGGACAGCGACGATATGTGTCAGGGCATCCCAGGATAGGCTGTCTTGGGACAGTTCTCATGCCACCCACCAGGTGTCCAACTCACCAGAATTCTGAGGATTCTTGCTCCTGCTGCCTCTCACCTAGCCCCTCCCACGCATGCCCCCTCTCACCTAGCCCCTCCCACGCCTGCCCCCTCTCACCTAGCCCCCTCCCACGCCTGCCCCCTCTCACCTAGCCCCTCCCACACCTGCCCCCTCTCACCTAGCCCCTCCCACACCTGCCCTCTCTCACCTGCTCCCCATCCCAACTAATTATCCTTCCCTTTAAATGGCCTTCCCCTCACTAGGTGTCTGTGGAGCATTAACCACTGTACTGTTTGGAGTGAAGAGTCTCAGTGTCTGAATCTGTTGAATATTTCCCCAGCTCCTGATTCTTGAGTCCTCCAGTCCCTTTTTTCCCCTTGGGATTTTGTGACTTTTGATCTTCTGGGCTTTTGCGTTTTTGAGACTTTGTATTTTGAAAACTTCTGGGCGTCAGATCTTTTTGGACCCTTGTGTTTTTTCACCTCTGCCAGATTTGTTAATAAATCCTGCCTGAATGGATCCAATCCCTGTGTCTGGGCAGCCATCATTACAATATGCTAGACAGGTCATTATTTTACATAGCAGTATTGTACGAATCTACTGACCCTTTATTCATTTATCTATTTTTCATTTGCAAGTCAAAGAGGCAAAAATAGGAAACTCTTTTTAAATATGTTGCTTGTCATAAATACAGTGTCATGTTGGAAGTACTCATGAGTAACTTGGACAAGTCAGGGTTCTGGTCTTTGACTTTAATGGGAAAGAGAAACGGGTAAATGCACTCCTCAGTTAGCTCTGTTTGCATGCAGCTGTAATACTCTGGCTAATGGCTCAATTAGAATAGAGCCGTCACACTTCTAGGTTTCCCCAGCTCCTCTGCTCCCCTGGACTCCACTTCCCAGAGTGCATCATTGGATGACATCACACCCACATGTCCCCAGCCATCCAATCAGCACAGCTCTAGGTCACCTGAGTTTTAGCCCAGCTGCATCCACTTAGCCTCAGTGTATATATACCCCTCTCAAACGCCAAACCTGGTTTGCATTTATGAGCGTGTCAGTGCTGTTTATTCCCACTCTGGCTTTTGACCCTCGTTTGGCTTTGACCTTTTTTGCTTGTTGGCTTTCTCTCTTGATCTACTCTTTAGCTATCGACCTTTCTCTTGTTACCTAGACCTTTCTCTTGCCTAGCCCTTCCACCCCGTTTGCCTCGCTGTTTGCCTAATCATGTGCTTAATAAAGCCCATCTGACTTTTAGCTCTGCGAGTGTCGCTCCTGGCTCTTTCCTGAGAAGAATACGATTACTTTCTGGCTGAACAGAATTGGTAATTGTGGTTGGTGTAGCTCAGCGGATAACACCACTACCCGCCAAGTAGCTACCACCACATGTGGGAGACTGGGGTTCGAATCCCAGGTTGGGTGACTATGCTGTGCTACACCAATAAGAGTCCTTGGGCAAGACTCCTAACACTGCATTGGCCTACCTGTAATATGATTACCCTTGTAAGTTGCTCTGGATAAGAGCGTCAGCTAAACACTGTAAATGTAATTGGTAAAAAGAGACCCTGGACCTGACTGACTACAGCCCTCCCTGAATGATCTCAGGAGTACCCCAATCTCAAAGTTCATTTTAGTTTCTATTTTATTGTGTTGCTTCACTATCGTTTGGTATGGTCTGCTTGTCTGTTGTTTTCCGTTATCTCCAGACCTCACCATCTAATATCGTTTGATGCTTCAGCGTACTGATCTAGCGTGTCCTTTGAGTAAATTATACAGCATATAAGCAATAGCTATCGTCTCTTCACAGGTTTGGACTGTTTATACTGTAACTGAAGTCTCTCTAAAGAGAGGTTTCACAAATGAAAGGAACAGAGAGAAAGCAAAAAGAGGCAAATACTGACCAGCTGAAACTAAACTTCCAAATAGTAACACGAGCCAACAAGCACAAGCTGTGACTGAGGCAGAGAGAGCAGCACCTACTGATACAACTGAAGACATAAGGCAAGGTGAGCTCACTAAAGCAGGTAGCCAGTAGGTGTTCCGATGTCCAAGCAACCATTCGCTGAGGTGTTTCAGTCAAAATGACAGGAATTCATTTATTTAGCTTTTCCTTCCTTCCTTCATCTTCTCAGCTGCCTATTCTTCCAGGTCATGGTGGGGGCAGAGAGCCTATCCCAGTGCACGTTGAACAGAAGGCAGGGAACACCCTGGACAGGCCACCAGTCATGCTACTGTGGGCAGGGCCCAAAATGTGGTGCTATGCCCTTGAATAGAAGAATAGTAGCCATGTAAACGCCTGCATCACGTTATATACCCAACTGGAAGGTGTAGCTGCTGTGCATTTGCGGCATCCTGGAAGTTTATAACGTCCAACACGACAGTAGCTAGAAAGTGGTATGCAGAGGAGACGAAGTTCATGCAGTACTGTAAAAGGCTTGATGACTGTAAAGCTATTCGGACAATTTAATGGTTTCCTATAGAAACTATACAGCAATAAGTTAAAAACATTACACACTCTTATCCAGAGCAACTTCTGGAACTGCTTAGTGTTCAGTCGGAGAAATGACCAAAAGAGCACTACCTAGCGATCCAGAGCCATCGCTCGTACCTAGAAAGAAGATAAACTCAGCATTAGTGCAACAGAACGCATATCAATATGTACTTCTATTAGTGCTCACCTGGGTGCTTCACAAAGAGCAGCACCCAGGTGAGTCTACGTTTGTCTGCCATTCCTACACCCAGTTCATTTCACCATTTGGGAAGAGTCTGGAAGTTTCCATGCATCTTGAGGGATAGCGGTCACAATTTAGCGAGCGGCTCTTAACCTTTGCCGTAAGGAAGTAAGGGGCTTGTCCATTCTTGGCTGTGTAAGCAGGGGAGTTTTAAATCTGATGCAGGCAGCTACTGGAAGGCAGTGAGGGTAGCACAGCAAGTGAGCGACATAAGTAGACTGGGGAAGATTGGAGACAAGCCGAGCTGCTGGATTTGGGATTCTGGAGCAGTTGCGAGGCTCTCATGGCCTGCTGAGGAAGTCCAGCCTGGAGAGAGATGATCCAGTAGTCAGGCCTTGAAATGATACTGTATACGTTACCCTACGTTTCATCGTCCTGCGAATTCAAATAGCAATTATGCTAGCCACAGCTTCGCTAACCTCACTGATCGTTCTTTGATAAAATCCCCTGAATCCCAGTTTGAACATCAACTGAAACAGTTTCCAGCAGCAGTAGACCCTGGTGTCACTCCACCTCCACCCCCATCGCTAAATCTGCAGGGACTATGTGAGAATATTCTAGCTGCATGGGATGGGCTATCACAGGACACCTTTAGGAACCTCTACAGCTCCATGCTGGGACATCTGTATCCGTAGCTCAGTAAATATTGATCATATCAGTCTAAATGTATCATCATTCATTCTTCCTGGTTACCTTGCAAACCAACACTGCAGCTCCTTTTTGACCCTCAGCGAACGAACTATAGCATGGAAAGAGTGTCGAGGTGCGCAGAATGCTTCCTGTTCACATGGAAAAGCATTACTGACTGACCGCAGAGAGGGAAAACATCTTTGTGCGACAATGTTTTGATCTTAATGAAGACAAAACACCAAGCAAACACAAGACAACCAACGAGGAACACCTGGAAAGGGGAGGAGCCAAGGGATTGTCAGACGTGTGTGTAGTAACTCAACAGCCATGACCGCAGACATTCAGAGCAGTGGTGTCCTCCATGAGTCATCCTGTTAGTGCAGCACCAATGGCAGACGGCTGCACCACGCAGGACTACATGCACACAGATCGCTATGACGACTGTCCTCAACACCATGTCAACATCACCAAAGACTGCTATGGTTTTCCGCCAGACTGTCATGGAGTGACTCAGAATGGCAGCGGGTCATCTTCAGTGACGAGTCCCGCTTTAGTCTTTCGTGGAGACGCCCAACGAACCCGTGTGTGGAGGCACCGTGGTCAGCACCGAGATGAAGGGTTTACTGTCACACGTCCAGAAGGCCTGGTGTCACTCCACCTCCACCCCTACCGCACCATCTGCAGGAACTGTGTGAGGATGTTCGAGATGCAAGGGAGGGACTCCCGTTCCAGTCACACCAACCGGACCAAGAAGGAATCAACCGACGGGAATGAGACTCGTGGGTCAAAGTTCAGAGGTCAAAACAAATCCCTGTGTGGAGGCGCCATGGTCACGAGTTTGTTGCCACACCATCACACGTCCAGAAGGCCTGGTGTCCCTCCACCCCTACCGCACCATCTGCCGGAACTGTGTGAGGATGTTCAAGCTGCATGGGATGGATTATCACAGGACACCATTAGGAACCTCTACAGCTTCATACCGAGACGTCTGGCGTGTTGGGTGAGCAAACATGGCGGCCCAACGCCATACTGAGAGACAGACTTCTGTATGTGTAGCTCAATAAATATTGATCATATCAGTCTAAATTCATCATCAGTTATTGATCCTGATCACCTTTATCCTCCTTCCCAGTAGCACTGCGGTCCTGCACATTTTTGCTGGTGAGTGTACATGTATATAGTAAAGTCAGCACCACAGCTTCTAGATGGTGTATTTACGTCACCTCTTCTTCAGTGGGTTTACAGGCTGGTCTGGAAGCAACATCTGATTACTCACCTGATTTATCTGTCACTTTCCCCATTATCTGATCACTCAAACGCACGTAAACGCACTCTCTAGTGCCCCCCCCCACGTCCCCACACACAGGACCACCACTGAGCAGGTGTTATTTGGGAGGTGGATCATTCTCAGCGCTAATGCCACTGATTTCTCTTTAAGTCCCGCATGATTCTATAAATACAGTTCGGTATTGCAACAGTAGTGAACACTCATCACTTCGGACATCTGCCATCCACCCACTAAGATTAAAGTGCTGACAAGAATACGCAGGAAGAACAAAGAGAGAGTGGGGGAGAGGGAGAGAGGAAGAGAGGGAGAGGGAGTGGGAGAGAGGGGGAGCAAGGGAGAGAGAGGGAGCGAGGGAGAGAGAGAGAGGGAGGGAGAGCAAGAGGGAGAGAGAGAGAGGGGGAGAGAGGGAGAGAGAGGAAAAGAGGGAGAGAGAGAGAGAGAGTGAGAAAGAGAGAGAGAAAGTGGGGGGGGAGAGAGGGAGAAGGAGAGAGAGGGAGAGAGAAAGAGAGAGAGGGAGAGAGGGAGAGGGAGAGAGGGAGAGAGAGAGAGTGAGTGAGTGAGTGAGTGAGTGAGAAAGAGAGAGAGAGAGAGAGAGGGGGAGAGAGAAAGTGAGTGAGTGAGTGAGTGAGTGAGTGAGTGAGTGAGTGAGTGAGAAAGAGAGAGAGAGAGAGAGAGGGGGAGAGAGAGAGTGAGTGAGTGAGTGAGAAAGAGAGAGAGAGAGAGAGACTTTCTGACTTTTGAAACAGATTTAATCCACATCAAACTCTAGAAACACTACCACACTACCACACCCCTACACTACCATACTCCCACACTACCACACCCCTACACTACCATACTCCCACACTACCATACTCCCACACTACCACACCCCTACACTACCATACTCCCACACTACCACACCCCTACACTACCATACTCCCACACTACCATACTCCCACACTACCACACCCCTACACTACCATACTCCCACACTACCACACCCCTACACTACCATACTCCCACACTACCATACTCCCACACTACCACACCCCTACACTACCATACTACCATACTCCCACACTACCACACCCCTACACTACCATACTCCCACACTACCACACCCCTACACTACCATACTCCCACACTACCACACCCCTACACTACCCCCCCCACACTACCACACCCCTACACTACCACACTCCCACACTACCATACTCCCACACTACCATACTCCCACACTACCACACCCCTACACTACCATACTCCCACACTACCACACCCGTACACTACCCCCCCCACACTACCACACCCCTACACTACCACACTCCCACACTACCATACTCCCACACTACCATACTCCCACACTACCACACCCCTACACTACCATACTCCCACACTACCATACTCCCACACTACCACACCGTTACTTTACAAATTCAGGACAAACCCATCCTGATAGTCAGGTTCAGAAATATAACCCCCAAACCCCCACACAGCAGAAAAAGAATCCACATCATCAGTAAGTTTATAAAAAGCGTAACCGGAGCCGCTGTAGGACAAATCCCCTCGCCATCAGCAAAGGATCCGTCCCCCCACGTCCCCTGACCTTGCTCTTCCTACTGCACCAGATCGCCAGTTTTGCAGTAGCTAACAAAAAGTTCAGAAGAACTACCCTCTCTTTCCTGGGAACAGAGGAAATAAACAAGCTGGGCTCAAAGGAACCTAAAACCGACACAAACAGGAACCCTGAAGGAATAGATGGAAAACCGTCTCAGTGACCCCGCAAAAAGGACAACCCTCCCCAACCAACGGATCAAGTCGTGCACAAGTCTCCACTGGAGATCTCCCATTCTCTCTTCAATGGGTCTTTTGTACAGGGACCGCCAGCTACCTTTCGGGGAGGAGCCTGACCCCATAACCTCAGTCCACTTTGTTTCATGTAGGTCCATCAGAGCCTGGAAGTTCAGAGTCTTGGTGCAGGCAGAATACAGTGCCCGCTTCGAAAGCCCACTGAAGCTCCCAAGAACCGGGATCTCCAAGGAGAGGAGCTTTCCTTGTCCCTCCTCCCAGCCGTCATGTTCTACTGTGACCACCAGCTCCGGAGAGGCAGCCAATCCACTGTGATGGTCCTCCACAGGCGTCACTTCTAAGAAGTCCAGAGCTGAGAGACCAGATCTCACATGATCCAACACCTGGGAGATTCGCCAGCTGCTCTGCAGTCACCCAGTCGAAACCTCTTCTCAAATGGCAGACCTTACTGACCCCGGCCTCGAGGAGGCTGACCCTTAGTGTGCCAGAAACCTGGGACATTGTGGGAAGGACGGCGTTAAAAAACAGAGGCTCTTCAAACACCCAGTAGGCAGGCGTCGGCTCTTCCTTTGAAAAGGACAAGAGCTGCCATGCCTGCAAAACCGCAGAGTAGAGCGGTGTCAGGCCTCCTAGGTCCACAGAGTCCAGCGATAGATAAAACAGGTGCCTGTCCAGGCCCATCCGCCCGCGGAATGAAGGAGAGGGCAGACTACATCCACCCAGGAATGATGCCCACGATACAGAAAACGCTGTGCTGCCTGCAGGCGCAGAACAGCGACCCTGGAGCGGATGTCGATCAGTCCCTGTCCGCCCTCCTGTACAGGCAGATACAGCACTGCGGCCCTCAACCAGTGCTGCCCACTCCAGAAAAAATCCACCAGTGCTTTCTGAATGTCCTTGATCAGTCCCCCGGGTGGACTAAGCAGGGCTAACGCTATGAGGTTTTTAGCTATCAGAACTCGACCCCTATACGATAACTGGGGGAGCAGCCATGACCACCTAGACAATCGAGCGCGGACTTTCTCCACTAAACCCTTCTTAATCTCAACGTCCTCCCCAAACTCCCAACACTTTAAACCCCTTCCTGTCCCACTCTACGGCACCAGGAAGAGGAGGCAGGAGAGGGAGGGAGAGAGAGAGAGAGAGAGAGAGAGAGAGAGCAGGAGAGAGGGAAAGAGAGAGAGAGGGAGCAGAAGAGAGGGAGAGAGAGAGAGAGAGAGAGGGAGCAGGAGAGAGGGAGAGAGAGAGAGAGAGAGGGAGCAGGAGAGAGGGAGAGAGAGAGAGAGAGAAAGAGGGAGAGAGGGAGCAGGAGAGAGGGAGAGAGAGAGAGAGAGTGAGTGAGTGAGTGAGTGAGTGAGTGAGTGAGTGAGTGAGTGAGAAAGAGAGAGAGAGCGAGAGAGAGAGAAGGAGAGAGAGAGGGAGGGAGAGAGAGAGAGAGGGAGAGAGGGAGGGAGAGAGAGAGAGAGAGTGAGTGAGTGAGGTGAGTCGAGTGAGAGAGAGAGAGATAGAGATAGAGAGAGAGAAGGACGTGGAGAGAGCGATTGGAAGGGTGCGAGATGAGAGAGAGAGAGGAGGAGAGAGATAGGGTGAGAGAGAGGGGGAGGGAGAGAGCGGGAGGGAGAGAGGGGAGGAGAGAGGGTGAGAGAGAGGGAGAGAGAGGGAGCTAGAGAGAGAGAGAGGAGGTAGAGAGAGAGGCAGGTGAGAGAGGGAGAGAGAGAGTGAGTGAGAGAGAGAGAGAGAGAGAGAGAGAGAGAGAGAGAGAGAAGGAGAGAGGGAGTGAGAGAGAGAGAGGGAGGGAGGGAGAGAGAGAGAGGGAGGGAGAGAGAGACAGAGAGAGAGAGAGAGGGAGAGAGAGAGAGAGAGAGAGAGAGAGAGAGAGAGAGAGAGGAGAGAGATAGAGGTAGAGAGAGAGAGAGAGAGAGATAGAAGGAGAAGAGAAGGAGAGTAGAGAGGGGAGAGGAGGGGTAGGGGTAAGAGGGAGAGGAGAGAGAGGGTACTGAGAGAGAGAGAGACAGAGAGAGAGAGAGAGAGAGGGAGGGAGCTAAACAGAGAGAGAGAGAGAGAGAGAGAGAGAGAGAGGGAGAAACAGAGAGAGAGAGAGAGATAGAGAGAGAGAAGGTAGGGGAGCTAAACAGAGAGAGGGAGAAGAGAGAGAGAGAGAGAGAGAGAGAGAGAGAGAGAGAGAGTGAGTGAGTGAGTGAGTGAGTGAGTGAGTGAGTGAGTGAGTGAGTGAGTGAGTGAGTGAGTGAGTGAGTGAGTGAGTGAGTGAGTGAGTGGGAGGGAGAGGGAGAGAGGGAGATTACCCTTATTTTAATCTTCTCTTTTTAGTTTACTGATTATTATTTGATTGTTGTTTATTGATTTGCTTTAATTTGTAGAAATGTTATAATGCAAGTGAGAGAGGGAGGAGAGAGAAAGACAATGACAGTAAGTGTGTGAGAGAGGGGGGGAGAGAGAGGGAGGAGAGAGTGAGAGAGGCAGGAAAGAGAAATTGAGAGTCACTGAAGGAGGAGAGAGGGAGGAGAGAGACAGACAAAAAGAAACAGTGTAAGTGTGACAGAGAGATAAAGAGATTGAGTGAGAGAGGGAGGAGAGAGAGACACAGAGAGTGAGTGAAAGAGAGTAAGTGTGTAAGAGGGAGAGAGAGGGAGGAGGGAGAGAGAGAGAAAGTGAGAGTGAAAGAGGGAGGAGAGAGAGAGTGAGGAAGGGAGAGAATGGGAGAGTGAGGAGAGAGAAAGAAAGTAAGTGTGACACAGAGAGAGTGAGAGAGAGAGAGAGAAAGAGAGTAATTGAGAGAGAGAGGGAGCTAAACAGAGAAGGGGAGAGAGAGAGAGAGAGAGGGAGGGAGCTAAACAGAGAGAGAGACAGAGAGAGAGAGAGAGAGAGAGAGAGAGAGAGAGAGAGGGAGGGAGCTAAACAGAGAGAGAGAGAGAGAGAGAGAGAGAGAGAGAGAGAGAGAGAGAGAGAGAGAGAGAGAGAGAGAGGGAGGGAGCTAAACAGAGAGAGAGAGAGAGAGGGAGCTAAACAGGGAGAGAGAGAGAGAGAGGGAGAGAGAGAGAGAGAGAGAGAGGGAGAGCTAGATTGCATCATTATATTACATTGGTTTCATTGGAAAAGAGAGGCCTTTGCATAAATACACACGGTGCAATAAAGGCACTGTGAAATATTAACTGCTGTGCTTTGTCAGTGCAGCCACACTCTGCCGAGCCTCCTCACCGGGACACAATAAACAGCACAATGGTAAGAGTGGTTAAATCTGACTCTAAATCATATCTCATCTGTCTCATATCTCATCTGTCATATCTAATGTATTTCTAATACTGCCTCCGACCTCGGCTGAAAGGTGTTAAAGCTCGGTTCCAGCTATGACTACTGAATCGTAGTGTCTGCCGCTCTGCTGCTTTCGCATCATCAGGACAGACAGTTATTAGGGACAAGCTAGATCGCCCTAAGCATGAACTCTTCCCAGGGTTAATGCTAGAGCTATTAGGTTAATGCAGTACATGTCATAAATTGGACTACATGGTGTGGTGCATGGTAGAACCACGGTATCACAGCTGCTGTCGGAGCTTTTGTTGAGTTCCTCAACCTGAAAATGAAACTAGACTGATATAGACAGAAAATGCTTGTCATTTGTTTTATGGTGCTTATTAATGCTTTATATGGTGCTTATTAATGCTTTATATGGTGCTTATTAATGCTTTATTATAATGCTGTTAACATATTCTTTGATAAACACTAATTTTATGTGTTAAAGTGAGACAAAAAAAATCTTTCCTTAACATTGATGATCTAAATGATTGTACTGCACATTCATAATTACTACGTATGTATATATATTTATATATTATTAGTAGTATTTTTTTCATAATGTCGTTCGTAAACGTCTTATAATGGCTCACAAATAGTCTCATTAATATGTATCATAGAGGATTTGATGTCTGGTGACCATTTTGTAAACGTAAAAGTTAGTTTGGATGTCCTATAACGTGATATGTAGGAGCACTGTATTGAATGGGCATCAATACAAACAAGCCTATGACTGTGAATAGGCCATTCACTGAACCACTTCATGGGTCGTCTCCACCATGTCTAAAGCGGGACCCGCTGCCATTCTAAGTCACTCCATGGCAGTCTGGCACGACACCGTTACAGTCTTCGCCAATGTGGTGTTAAGGGCAGTCATTGTTGCGGCCTATGTGCAACGGATGGCTCTTGGAGGGCACCACTGCTCCCTGGCTGTTGGGTCCATCAGGTCCAGTGAAAAGGCCCGTCCTTGCTAATGCCACCTGCCCAGCTGTGTGAAACTTGAGTCATTAGCATGTCTTATGATGTCAACCTGCCCACCGAGTTTCGTTCCTGTGTTTGGATTCCTTCTGGGTGCAGCTGTTCTCTTTGAAGTCCTCTAAACGTATACAGGCTTAGTCCAGCAGTGTTAATGACATAAACGCCATGGCAACTGACAGCTGTTTGTTAGAATAAGCCTTTATACGCCGTCTTCTGTTTCATAATTCATTTCTTAGGGCGTGAAATAAATGCTCTCACATTCACGTGGCCTCAGCTGTCACCGCTACCTTTTGCAACTGTGATCTGACCTCAGGCCAGGAAACAAGACACAAGAGACTGACTCAGGGCAATGACTCAGGCTTTTAACGAGCTTCTCGAACCGCACTTTCACATACAGAAAGACTCCAGCCTGCAATGACAACTCAGTGGGACAAAATCAATAAATGGGTGTGTGGATCTTCATCTGTATCTACAACTCAATCTAAAATAACCCAACCCCTTCCTGGCCTGAGATGCAAACTGATCCTCTGATATCCAGTTTGCATATAGGTCCAGGAGAGGGGTGGGTGATGCAAAATGAATATTGCTGGATTCATTTTAGAAACAACTCCAGGGCTAGAACTTCATTTTGCATCTGCTTTGAATACACTGGAGACATTTTGACGGTCTGGTAAACTTATGGAATGCTTTAGACCGGATTACTAATACTTTCATGGAGAATGGATCTTCTGATCTCTTCTAATCTCTTAGATCACTAACCTGTGTACATCTAGAGGCTTGGCAATATGGACCCAAAATCATATCCTTGTTTTTTTATGCTAAATAGTGATTTATAATTTACACCACATCATCATCAGATGAACAGCTGCACCCAGAGGGAGGTGTGTTGGGAAGGAAGATAAAGGTGACCAGGATCAATAACTGGTGATAAATTTAGACTGATATGATCAATATTTATTGAGCTACACATACAGAAGTCTGTCTCTCAGTATGGCATCGGGTCACCGTGTTCGCTAACCCAACACGCCAGACGTCTCGGTATGGAGCTGTAGAGGTTCCTAATGGTGCCCTGTGATAATCCATCCCATGCAGCTTGAACATCCTCACACAGTTCCTGCAGATGGTGCGGTAGGGGTGGAGGTGGAGGGACGCCAGGTCTTCTGGACGTGTGATGTGTGGCAACAAACTCTTGACCATGGTGCCTCCACACAGGGATTTGTTTTGACCTCTGACCTTTGACCCACCGAGTTTCATTCCCGTAGGTTGATTCCTTCTTGGTTCGGGTGGTGTGGCTGGAACGGAGTCCTTATCTTTAGTGACGTGGTAGACCACCATCCTCCACCCCATCATCCTCACTACACACCATCCCCATCATCCGCACTCCACACCACTGCTCCACCATTCTCACTCTACACCACGCCACAACAGCCTCTCTCCACAACATGCCCCCACCATTCCTCCACCGCTCCACTATCCTCACTCCACACCACTTCTACCCCAGCATACACCACACTCTACCAGTGTCCTCACACCACACCACCACTACACCATCCTCATGCCACACCACTGTTCCGTCCTCACTCCTTACCACACCCCCACCATCCTCACGCCACACCACCGCTACATCATCCACACTACACAAAACCACGCCGCCCTTCTCACTCTACACCTCCACTACACCATCCATACTCCACACCACCCCCACTGTCATCACTCCACACCAGGTCCCACCATCCTTACTCCCCCTAACTACTCCACCATTCTCACTCAACACCACCACTCAAACATTCTAACCCCGCAACAGCCTCTCTCCACAACATGCCCCCACCATCCCTCCACCGCTCCACTATCCATACTCCAAACTGCCCATCCACCATCCTCACGCCACACCACCGCTCCATCATCCACACTACACAAAACCACTCCACCCTTCTCACTCTACACCTCCATTACACCATCCATACTCCACACCACCCCACTATCCACTATCCTCACTCAACACCACCACTCCACCATTCTCACTCTACACCACCCCACAACAGCCTCTCTCCACAACATGCCCCCACCACTCCTCCACCGCTCCACTATCCTCACTCCACACCACCACTCCACCATCCACATTACACAAAACCACTCCACCCTTCTCACTCTACACCTCCATTACACCATCCATACTCCACACCACCCCACCCCACTGTCCTCACTCCACACCAGGTCCCCACCATCCTCACTCCACGCCACTGCTCCACCACCCTCACTCCACACCACAGCCCCACCATCCACACTAAACAAAACCACTCCACCATTCTTACTCTACACCACCAATACACCATCCATACCCGACAGCATCAACCGTCGTCCTCACTCCACACCACCCATCCACCACTGTCACTGCACATCACCACTCCACCATCCCCTCTTACTAAGTTTGTATGTTGATGGTAATAAAAACTAATCAGATAAGATCCTGCGGTGATGATAGTGAATCATGAGGACACAGATGTCATCATCTTTCTGTATATTGGGAGGAAATACGCAATCAGCACTTCTTAAAGCTTTAGGAAATGGGAA
Organism: Prochilodus magdalenae; assembly: GCA_024036415.1. Classification (NCBI taxonomy): domain Eukaryota; kingdom Metazoa; phylum Chordata; class Actinopteri; order Characiformes; family Prochilodontidae; genus Prochilodus; species Prochilodus magdalenae. Next base: position 80,148 of record JAMWET010001991.1, on the reverse strand, counting down.
CTGAAACTGAGGAACAGCAGCATGTACGATTAGAATACTCTTAACTTCCAGTTTATCACACTGTAGGTTTGTTTTGACTCATGTCTCCACTAGCTACAGTGTTACCATTATTTGGGTTCTGTATTTGCCTTCAGCTGTGTGGGTTGGGTGCTTCGTAACAGACGTAGCTATCGGTTATCGATCTTGATTAGGTGCAAACTGCTAAGAAGTTGCAAGGCGGTGATAAATGTAAACATTTAACATTTTCCATTTGATCTCAATCCGTTTATATAAACGTTAGCCCAGAGAAGACGGCGGCGCTTCTGTATTGTGGTGACATACTGCTCTTCCATGTGTCGTACCTCTTTAACTAGGATTTGTGGATAGCACAGTGAGCTGTGCTCACAGACAGAGATTTCTGGAAGTGTTTCTGAGCCCATGCTATAAAGTCCAGTAACCAGCTCTGGACCAACTGAAACTGATCAGTGTCTCTAGGTGTACAGGTTCTGGGTTGGTGTTGGTTCTGTTTGATTCTCTACACTACTGGAAGCATGTCTCCCAAACTCCAGATCAGATATTGTATTAGATCTGTTTATTTAGAAAATCATTAATGACCTCCAGAAGCCTGTTTTTAGAACCATGCTCGCTCCATGTGGCGTTTACTGTGATTGGTTGACAGTGTAGAAAGAGTTTACTCTGATTGGTTGACAATGTAGGTAGAGTTTACTGTAATTGGCTGACAGTGTATGTGGCGTTTGCTGTGATTGGCTGACAGTGTTAGAAGAGTTTGCTGTGGTTGGCTGACAGTGAAGGACGAGTTTACTGTGATTGGCTAACAGTGTTAGAAGAGTTTACTGTGATTGGGTGACAGTGTAGGAGGAGTTTACTGTGATTGGCTGACAGTGTATGTGGCGTTTGCTGTGATTGGCTGACAGTGTTAGAAGAGTTTACTGTGATTGGGTGACAGTGTAGGAGGAGTTTACTGTGATTGGCTGACAGTGTATGTGGCGTTTGCTGTGATTGGCTGACAGTGTTAGAAGAGTTTACTGTGATTGGTTGACAGTGTTGGAGGAGTTTACTGTGATTGGCTGACAGTATAGGAAGAGTTTACTGTGATTGGCTGACAGTATTGGAGGAGTTTACTGTGATTGGCTGACAGTGTTGGAGGAGTTTACTGTGATTGGCTGACAGTGTTGGAGGAGTTTACTGGGATTGGCTGACAGTGTATGTGGCGTTTACTGTGATTGGCTGAGTGTAGATAGAGAAAGAGTATGAGGAGGTTATGGTGAATTGCTTTTCTCCAGCAGCGAACATGGTATGGCCAGTCGCATTTCAGGAAAGAAGATTTGTCCACTGACTTCAAACCTGTGCTTCAAAGTAGAGTTATGAGACCCTTCCTATAAAAGTAGTAGAGTCAAAAGCACCATATTAACCTTTTAATGGAGTGGAGCAAAAGTCATTCGTTTCTGGAAACACTGACTCTCAGGTAAAGTACATATTCTCCACAAGTTCCTGTCCACCCCTGTAGCCCAGTGAGTGTGAGACACAGGAGTGTCTGCGGGCCCTGATTTCTGTTTGTGGTAAAGAAAGTAGTAGGAGGCAAATGATGTTATCGTCAATTCTATATTTACATCTACATATCATCACTGTCCAAAGAAAAACAGTTATCTCCAAAATGGTAACTTTACTTTTCATTTCATCAATAAATTTTTACACAGTGTAAACGACAGCTAGCCAAGTAAAATGAACAAAAATGAAGAGACATATTTTCATTGGCTTTGACGACATGAGATCATACGTGTTCAAATATCACTGACAGGAAGTGTTTTATGTTTCTTCAAAGGAGCTTGAAAGCCGCACACGCGTGGTTTACCAGGGACTATTTTAGTAATATTTTTGTTCATATGACTCATCCTGTGACTTACTATAATAGCGCAGTCATTTAGCCAGGACCACGCAGTCTTTGCTAATGTAACAACAGTTCAAGGGAAATTCCACCAATAAAGAGTCATAATCCAACAGTAAAGATGTAAACATAGTCATTCACAATGGTTCTGCTTTCAGGAGAACCTTAAGTCAGAATCGTTTCGAATTAGCCAGATTAGAAACAGACGAGGCGCCCCCTCTGAAAGCTCCTCCTATCGTAATACCAGTGATTAACGGTGACTGTGAAAAGGTTTGGGCCTATCGCATGTGGATTTGGTGGAGGGATACGTGCGCGCAGGTTGTGGTAAACAGGCCCCAAATAATTGAGATTCAGATTGTCTACTCTTTACCACCGTCACCGTATGATACAAACTCCGCCTTGGATTATGAATAAAGTGGGTATATTTGTGTAGAAGATGTGGCAACCCCTGGTTCCCATCACCACCACTGTAAAGGAATCTCCGGTACGGCACATCATAGCACTGAAATGTCTCAGTAACTGATTCGGAGTTCAAATATTTGGAAAATTGTTGGAATTCCTTTTCGGATAGGGCATTAGGAATCACATTGATTAGATGTCCAGATGTCCACTGATCACCTTTATATGCACTACAGGTGTCCAACTGCTCTGAGGTCATCCCCATGCTTTCGAAGTACTACCTCTCTCCACTTTATGCAGTGGAGTTTGCCATCGGCTTCCCCTTCAACCTGCTGGTGGTCCTGGGTTATGTCTTCTGCCTCCCTTCTTGGAAGTCCACCAACGTGTACATGTTTAACCTGGCCCTGTCGGACCTCATCTTCCTGTGCACCTTACCCCACCTGTCCTACAATTACGCCCAGGACGTAGCCAAATTCATTCCCGGCATCTGCGTGACCAACCGCTACATCCTCCATGTCAACATGTACTCCAGCATCCTCTTCATGGTGTGGGTGAGCGTGGATCGCCTCCTGGTCGTAAGGTACCCTCTGCGTGACCACGTTTTACTGACCTGCAAGGGCTCCCTCTGCGTTAGCCTCCTGACCTGGATCTGGATCAACATTCAAGTAGCACCCCTCATCGACTTCCTCATTAAAGACCTGAGGATCAGTGAATGGGCCGAGTGTCGTGACTTCGGAAGTCTCTCTGAGGCCAAGGGGACTCTAATCTACAGCCTGGTGCTCACCGTGACTGGATATGTGCTCCCTCTGCTGGCCTTGTTCCTGTCGTCCTTGAAGATGGTTTCTCTGCTGCTGTCGCAGGAGCAGGTGTGTGGTACCTCCTTCCAAAAACCCCTGATGATCGTGAGAGCTGCCACCATCATGTTCCTGGTGCTCTACACGCCCGTTCATGTGATGAGGAACGTGAGAATAGCATCACAACTATGGGAACTCCCCCAGTGCTCCAAAGTCTACATCCAGGTGGTGTACATAGTGACGAGGCCGGTGGCCTTCGCCCACAGCGTCATCAACCCCATCTTCTACTTCCTGATGACGGACAGGTTCAAAGAGCTCATACAAGACAAGCTGAGGCGGGTTGGAAGGATGCTGAGGATTATAACCTGAGCCGAAGGGACTTCCTAAACAGGGTTGTTCAAAGAAAATTCCATCAAATCATCAAATTAATTCAGTGGTTGAGTTAAACAAAGTCATTCAGAGTGGCTTGATGAGAAATGGTTTATTATAGAGACTCCTATCTAGTATCAAAACCACCACTGAACCTCTGATGATGGTTAAATAGTGGAAAATCTAAAATATCACATTTTATTTTATTTATTATCTTGCTGTAAAACAACATCTCAGACATCAGACAGCTATCTCTCTCTCTCTCTCTCTCTCTCTTTCTACCTCTCCCCCCCCCTCTCCCCCCCCCCTCTCTCTCTCTCTCTCTCTTTCTACCTCGCCCACCCCCCTCTCCCCCCCCCTCTCTCTCTCTCTCTCTCTCTCTCCCCCCCTCTCTCTTTCTCTCTCTCTCTCTCTCTTTCTACCTCTCCCCCCCTCTCCCCCCCGCCTCTCTCTCTCTCCCCCCTCTCCCCCCCCTCTCTCTCTCTCTCTCTCCCCCCTCTCTCTTTCTCTCTCTCTCTCTCTCTCCCCCCCTCTCTCTCGCTCTCTCTCTCTCTCCCCCCCCTCCTCTCTCCCTCCTCCCTCTCCCCCCTCTCTCTCTCTCTCTCTCTCTCTCTCTCTCTCTCTCTCTCTCTCTCTCTAATATATATATATATAATATGTATGTATATATATATGATATACGTCAGGAAAATTATCACCCTTACATGGTATATATATATATATATATGTATGTATATAATGATAACGTCAGGTTATCATTTTCCGTTGAGGGAGCTTGGACGTCTGTTAGGGGTGGACGTCTGTTTCCTATCACCACCACTGTGAACAATTCTTACTCTTTACACCAAACCACTCTGATGACTCTGTTTACATCTTGTTTAATGATCAAGAATTTTCCGAATTTTTGAAATGTTGGAATTAAAGAATTGGAGATATCTCAGCAACATCAGTATCAGAACCAATCGAGGGGAATTCAACTTTTCAACTTTCAAACTCCTGGCTATATTTGGGTTAAAGACATGGTGACTCTAGACATGTTTCCCATCACCACCTCTGTGGAGAAATTGGATTCGAAGAGAAACTGGTAACCGAACATATCTTACAGAAATATTGGAGACTCTGCGTTGCTATTAAATTAATTGCGTTAGGATCAGGTGCACAAACATGCCAAATAAGACTGCCTTGTTTTCAAATATTATATTTTTATAAATGTTATGTATATAATTTATATTATATTTATATTTCCAGCATGGTAACTTTACAGGAGAGGGCAAAAACCTAGAAGTCAGTAGAACCCGATGTTTTTGGTCCATTCGTCACGACATTTTCACGCAATGGAAACAGCAGCTGCTGTGTTTAAATGATACATACAAGTGAAAATGAAGAGTCATGGTTTTCTTTAGACAGTGAGGATAAATACAGTTCTGGAAAAATTTAAGAGACCACCTGACAATGATCAGTGTCTCTAGCTGTACAGGTTCTGGGTTTGTGTTGGACCAGAATCCCTCAGTTCTGTTTGATTCTCTACACTACTGGAACCATGTCTCCCAAACTCCAGATCAGATATTGTATTAGATCTGTGTATTTAGAAAATCACTAATGACCTCCAGAAGCCTGATTTTAGAACCATGCTCGCTGTGCGTTTTACCCCAGCCACCGCTCGCCAGTCTCTCTGTAGGTCACCCGAGGTCATCTTACGGTGGGTAAGGGACACTGGAATGAGGTGGCGCTCATCACGGTCAGTAGAGAGGGGGTTTGGCCCTCTGCCAGTCTGTAGCTGTGTTGTCCTGTGTGTTTGCTGCTTGACCTTGTTCTTATGAACCAGACGCTCACTGTATCTGCCAGCAAAGCTAGAACCCAACCTTCGGTTCCTCACTGAGAACCTGCTGTACATGTGGAGATGCTGATTTAAGAAGAAGCTGGAGTGGACTCTGATTTATTTACTGAGCTGTATGTGTATATGTGTGTGTACTGTGTATGTTGGAATATTATAAATATGGGTTTTTAAAGTATAAAGTATTTCCCATACAAATAATTTATTTAAAAAATATAGTTTCTGATATTTGTACATTATATATCCTGTAACATGTTTAAAATAACCTACTGGTCAAATGAATTGTTCAATAGCAAGTACTGTATATCTGAGGAATAAAGCACAGCTATTTGCACATGTGTACCAACAGAGGGAGCTATTGTCTCATTAAAAAGGCCATGCTTAAACAGAAAGCCTGTTAGTGGTCCTTGTATTCCGAACAAGAGAGTGTCATGTGTCCAGTATGTCCTTAAAGGTTTTATATATGTCCAGAAGTATTCGGATAGCCCCTCTCAGTGAGTTCAGCTGTATAATCTCTACCAAGAAAAAAAAAAAAAACATTCACCATGGGATGGGAATACTATGGAGCAGCTGCACACAAACCTAAGATCACCATGCCCAATACCGGGCTAGGCTAAGGGGGTATAAGGCCCCCAGCATTGGGCTGTGGAGTCAATCAAATGCAAAGGACAGATCATTCGGATAACTGTGCTTCCACACTCCACCAAGACAAAAGCAGAGCCCATCACTGAAGATGGCATGGTGCCATTGTGAGTCACTCCATGACAGTTCGGCTCGACACCACTGCAATATTCGGCGATGCTGTCGTGGTGTTCAGGGCAGTCGTAGTCCTGTGTCATGCAGCCGCCTGTCAATGGTGTTGGCACTAACGGGGTGACTCATTGGGGCCATCACTGCTCGCTGAATGTCGTGGGTGTTGGGTCAGTCAGGTACAGCAATAAGGCCTATCCATGCTGACGTCACATGCGTGGCCGAGCGTGAAACTTGAATCATTGGCATGCCTCATAATGTCAAACCTACCCACCAAGTTTCATTCCTGTCGGTTGATTCCCTCTGGGTTTAAACTATTGGTGCAACTTCTGGGAATTCTCTCCAGGACTCTCAGGACTACACGCACTCAATTCATACAACAAGTTACAATGTCTACCTCTAAGTCCTCCTAGTCTCTGTCTCTCTGTCTCTCTGTTTCTCTCTTTCCTTCTTTCTCTCTTTCTTCTTTCTGCCTTTCCTTCCTCTTCTTTGATTAAGCACTGGAATGACATTTCTCCAGAGCGATCACATCAGAACCCCCAGAGCAGCTAGAGGCACCTGAGCATGAGCTCCACCGTGAGTCTCCTGCCCTGTTTCTGAAGTTCATCACCCGGCATGACCACAACCTTTACACTGACCAGCGTCTGACTCTGATCATGAACTCCATCTATGGGTCAGCTCCGCCTTACAGTTACTCTGTTCTGGACTAATTAGACTGGACTAATCAGACTGGATCTAAACAGACTGGATCTAATCAGACTGGATCTAATCAGACTGGATCTAATAGCTGTTCTAAGCTCCTCCTCCTGTTAGTCCTGTCTTTCTCTTCATCTGGGTTCGACCTGAGGAGGTTGGGTTCCGCCCTTGAGCCTGGTTCCTCTTGAGGTTTCTTCCTCACTCAAGGGAGTTTTTCCTCGCCACTGTTGCCTCTGGCTTGCTCAAGGGGGGCTTGGACCCCCTTTTTATAACAAACTGATTTTCTGTGAAGCTGCTTTGAGACAACATTGGTTGTGAAAACTGCTATACAAATAATTATTGATTGATTGATTGATTTAACTATTCTTTTGATGATGAGTATAACTGATCTAGAGAAACCTGCAGAATTGTCTGAATTGTTCACGGTGGTGGTGATAGGAATAGACGCCCACCGCCCTCCTACCACCTGTGCTCCCTCCTACCACCTAGAAGCTCCCCCACAGAACCATATTACATAAAATGGCCATGACACACATGCATTTGTTCAGGTCAGTGTTCAAAAGGCTACACAACAGACCTACATAAACATTTCTAAAAAATCAATTTATAGGTGTCATTTGTGAGTTCAGTGTGCAGAATGCCTCCTGGTATTCTTTATGGGGGTCCCATATACTGTAGCAGGCTACTCCAGTGTTGGCTGACTGCTAACTCGCCACAGTGGCATTGCTGGTATCTTCAGTGGCACCGAAATGCGTTTGTTTTACGATGATTCTTCTGGAAATGCTCTTTTCTAGTTCGGTAGGTCTTCCACACATTAGCTAAGATCTTACACATCAGCTCCTCTGTCTACACACCTTTCCCCAAATCCTTAGGAAACTGAGCAGGTGCCAGGTGGTGCAGGTGGCAGGCTATGAAGGCCTTTGGGTGAAGTCATATGCTACAGTGTCACCCTGAAGGAGACCAGTGCTCTATATCTATAGTTCGTTAAGCAATTCCCCTTATTTACAGGGACCCATCAGAATTTGGAGACATTGAGGGGGTGCAAGATAACGCAACATAAGGCTGAAAGTTGCATGCTGTGAGTCATATGGGATTTAATTTCCATGCAACTTGACAGTGACACAAAGCAACTTAACAGAAAGTTGCAAGCTAGGCTTAAACTTGATGCATTGAAAGTATCACACAGGTGACGCAGTGGCATATTTGTGGTGCCTCTGATCCCGCGTGCTGGCATTGGCATGGTGTTTGGATATGAGCATTAGATATTTGCTTAGCGGGTTCATCTCTACAGTGCGCTACAGTTATTTATGGGTTTTGCATTAATCTACATATTAGATAACATCCAGAGTAACCGCCGTGTGCAGCACAGACAGCAGCTACACAGAATGGGAGTGGCTCAATAAGGGCCTAGTAGGTTGTCATAAGTATCTGGAGCCATGCTGGCTGCAGTGCATCCCACGGATGCTCAGTTGGGTTCAAGACTGGGCAATTAAGGGGTCATGGTCATACTTGGAAATCTTGGTCATGCTCTTGGTCAACCACTGTTGGACATTTCTAGTCGTGTGACATGTCACACTGTCTTCCTGGAAGATACCATCCGCCCCAGGGAAGATAATCAGTCAACATGAATGGGTGTATGTGATCTGCAAGGCTGGATTCATATCCAAATTGGATGAGCGTGCCTTCCACATGGAGGAGTGGGCCCAGGACATAACCCAGCCCAACTATTTCAGCAGGGTAGTCCTAATAATGTGACTCAACTGTGCATATATTAGTGTTATGTGTTGTGCATCTGTTTAGCCTTTGACAATTAATGTTTAAGTAGCCTTAATGCTTATAGCATACGTGATGCCTCACTGATTCATTATCTAGTACATCTCTATCTACTCCTGGACCCCAAATGTTCATCCATGGACCCCAAATAAAGCCCTGTGTCAAGTTATTTTGCATCCAGAGAGGAGGAAACTAACGTATTGCTGAAAATCACAAACAGCAGGCTAACAAAGAAGCTTAAGCGCTAGAACAAGCAGTTGTTAGCATTAGCATTAGCTGGATAGTTTACACGCAATCCCAATTTGGTTTTTTACTTTCTTGTCGATAAATCTGGTGGAACCAATAGTTTGAAAATGGGTGATCATGTGACGTGAGATGCTAACAGCTATTGAGGCTAAGTTTCAAGTGATTTGCTGGCTCGTTATATTATGCAGCTCAAATGCACTTTAGTCTCATGGCTGGTTGTGAAGGTTTGACTGTGTGCAGCCAGCCCAACGTTGACAGGAGCAGCCGTTATGGCAGATTACACATATTGGAGCAAACTTTTATAAAAGGTTATGTAGGCTTATGTGGGTGTCGTATAGAGTTATGAACACTTCCCGACTGTTAACCCTTACTATTCCTTTCTTGGGCTTAATGGTATTCTATAGTGCTGGGTCTTCTTTGGCATTGCTCCCAAATTTCTAAAATTCATATTAGGCCAAAAAGACCTCTAACTGAGAAGAACGGGTGCTAATGCTATGCTAATGATCAGGCCTACTGCACGTCTACAGGGCACTTCAGCGTTTGGAACATTTCTACATTTTCTGTTGCTTCTTCTGTTATTAATCTATTGAAGTAATGCCCCTTTTTGGGGAGGCTTAGGCTACTGAACCGCATCTACCCCACTCTGGTTTTGGGTTTCTGAGCTGCCTTTTGTACAGTATTGACAGCCCTGAAGTACCCCTTCACTGCTGCCTCCACTGAAACAGCCCTTCTCGGCCTTTTATGGTCACTCTGTGAGGAATGGAGCAAAAACGGGACCATTCCAGCACTCGCATTCCGGCCCATTGTAATTCTTGGCACGTGGAGCAGAGGCTCCAATCACAGCGCTGGCACAGGCTGCGCGCTCAGCACAGCTGGGCATGCGGCTCTGCTGAGGCAGAGTAAAGAACATGGTCCACAGCAAAGAAGCTTTTAGTTCAGGTTTGGTGGTCACAGTGTTCATACAGAACAAGACTCTGTTTGTTCTACAGTGAGAGCGTTAACATCTGCTCACGGCATCCGCAACCCTGTTTTCTGTTTCCTTACAATGAGCAGCTTAAAGAAGGAAACACAGAAGAAAATGAATGGGGTGAGTTCAGGTAACGTGGGACGCTGTAGTTTGGGATGCCCTGTATTTTGACTTGTGTCAGCCAGTGAAGGAATGCTTTGGACTGTTGGGATCATCACCGTGGCTGCAGTTTTGAAGGAAAGAGAGCTTATGAGGACATATGAATTACTATTTTAACCTCATTTTGATATAACTGTGTATTTCAAAATGAGCAGATCAGCAGATAGTGTATTCATAACGCATCAGAAAAGCATTTAGATAGGCTTATATGACTTAGACCTCATAACAATGGACATGAGTTTGAATAACTAAAATTATGAAACTGCACATCATGCATATTCATATGAGCTCAATGGGTAAGAAATGACCTGTGACTGAAACTAAAACCTAATAGCATATTTCTACCAGCATGATTAACTGTAGCTGTGATTCGATTTGGCATGGCCGCATCAGTGTTCAGACGCTCCTGCATCAAAGAGTTGGTCAGGTGGTCCAGATTTGGTGGATTCCGAGGAGAGTTCCCTGTAGACTGGGACTGTATCTACCGCTGGTAGACCCGTACGACCGTACGCTTCCATACACCTGCAGATTCAGCTACCTCCTTCACACTATGGCCTTTGGCCACGCCCACATGCTCAGTCCCTCCTTTTAGCCAATCATTAACACCTGCTCTGGAGCGTTTTCCACACATGGAACGAGACATTCCCTGAACCTTAGCACCTCTTCCCAATCTATGGATCCCGTCACTCACACCCCACAGAGATTTATAGCGTCATCATCCTCATGCAGCGCCATCTGCAGGAGCCTGAAGTTACTACCACCTTAAACTCGCTAGGTGACTCATTTTGTGTCCAGGGATCTTTCTTCCGCATCTCACTGCATTACAACCAATCAAATCATACACACTTCACCAAACTCCACCTTCTTTTGTCAGACCTCTAATCACTGCAAAGCAATCGTAGCTATACGTAAGCCTTCAGTTCTTTATCAGCCCACCGGTGTTTGACTTGGAGGCTTCAGTTTGGGTTTAAAGATGGAATGCTGGGATTCCATCCTGTAGAGTAAGTCTTTATTCACCCGAAGCCAAAAAACTTTGTTTTCTGTTATTTATTTATTTTATTTTTTACGTTTCTCTTTTACTACAATGGCTGAAACAGGTTTGATATATCAAACCAAACGACTAACCATTACTCCAGAAGCTACAATAAAGGTAGGACATGAACCCAACATTATGTTTATGATTTTTTATAAGTTTGCTGTTTTCTCTGCTTTTGTACATATAACCCATATGTTTCAACCTAGCTAGTTATGTCTTCTGTAGTGAGTGGACACATGCCTCCATGCATAGTAATGGTGTGACAGTGGTTGCTTTTTTTCAGACAACAGTGTCAAAAAATGTAGGGGACTTATTGCGTTTACTATCAGCTAACAAACTAAAAGGCACAAGGGAAGATGAAACTGGCTTCCTATATCCCACCTGCTTTATTTAAAATTTCCACCTTAAGTGCTGGAGCAATTACAGACATCAGAATGTGACTGGCCATTTAAGGTGGAACAGAACATATAAAAGAGAATCTGTCGAAGCACAGCTGAGCTACATTTGGGAATGGACTGCCATCTAGCCAAGACCGGCTATTGCCTTCAGTGGCCAGGTTCTGGGTTTCAGTTTGGGCAGGGACGGCTGTTTCTGCTCCTGTAACCCTGAGACAAGGCAGATACTCTGATTAAAAAATAAAAAGCATTATAAAAAATGGAAATCAATTTAAGTGGCAAGAAAAGTATAAAGGACATTCTTTACATTTTGATATTTTCTGCATGATTCAGTTGTCAACAGTTAATTATGCTGAAATGTTGAAAACACAACAAACAACAAAGCTGATTCATATGGAGCATTCCTCAGAGGCCTTCTTGAATTTGCAGAGCAACAGATCTGCCAGTTCACTAGCTCACTGGTTCCCCCGTGTGGTCACTGTAAGCCAACTCCACTCCGTTTGCATGCTACCTCCACCAAGATTTTCATTTGTGATGTTTTTAATGGTGTTGTTGTAGATGTAGAAAAAAGATCTGTTTGGAGGAGCGGCTGAGCAGATGGCTTGGCAACATGGTGAGTGATGACTGCGTGTGTGTGTATGCTCTCTGCACGTGTGTGGTCCATCTTGGCCAGTGCTCCGCAGGCGTGAGCGGGGCAATCCAATTATTTTTGTGAAAAGAAAGCAATGGGACAACAGGATTTAGGTTTCAGCGCTGGTGCAGGCACACAAGGCAGGACTCGTTTTCAGAAACCTGTATGTAAGATACACTTTTCCAAGTTTCTGAGCACTTTGGAATGCGGGCCTGCATTCCTGACTGCCCGTCCCATAAGCACTCCTGACTGCCCGTCCCATAGGCACTCCTGACTGCCCGTCCCATAGGCACTCCTGACTGCCCGTCCCATAGGCACTCCTGACTGCCCGTCCCATAAGCACTCCTGACTGCCCGTCCCATAGGCACTCCTGACTGCCCGTCCCATAAGCACTCCTGACTGCCCGTCCCATAGGCACTCCTGACTGCCCATCCCATAGGCACTCCTGACTGCCCGTCCCATAAGCACTCCCGACTACCTGTCCCATAAGCACTCCCGACTGCCCGTCCCATAGGCACTCCTGACTGCCCGTCCCATAAGCACTCCTGACTGCCCGTCCCATAGGCACTCCTGACTGCCCATCCCATAAGCACTCCTGACTGCCCGTCCCATAGGCACTCCTGACTACCTGTCCCATAGGCACTCCTGACTGCCCGTCCCATAAGCACTCCCGACTACCTGTCCCATAAGCACTCCTGACTGCCCGTCCCATAAGCACTCCTGACTGCCCGTCCCATAAGCACTCCTGACTGCCCGTCCCATAGGCACTCCTGACCGCCCGTCCCATAAGCACTCCCGACTCCCCGTCCCATAAGCACTCCTGACTGCCCAACCCATAGGCACTCCTGACTGCCTGTCCCATAAGCACTCCTGACTGCCTGTCCCATAGGCACTCCTGACTGCCCGTCCCACCACCACCTCTTTATCTTAAACCCACCACACCTCTTTATCTTAAAACCACCACCACCTCTTTATCTTAAAACCACCATCACCTCTTTATCCTAAAACCACACCACCTCTTTATCTTATAACCACCACCTCTTTATTTTACAACCAACACCACCTCTTTATCTTTTAACCACCACCTCTTCATCTTAAAACCACCATTACCTCTTTATCCTAAAACCACACCACCTCTTTATCTTATAACCACCACCTCTTTATCTTATAACCAACACCACCTCTTTATCCTATAACCACCACCTCTTTATCTTAAACCACCACCATCCTTTATCTTAAAAAAAAACCTTTTCATCTTAAACCACCACCACCTCTTTATCTTATAACCACCACATCTTTATCTTATAACCACCACCACCTCTTTATCTTAAAACCACCATCACCTCTTTATCTTATAACCACCACCACATCTTTATCTTATAACCACCACCACCTCTTTATCTTAAAACCACCACCTCTTCATCCTAAACCATTACCACCTCTTCATCACACTTCCCTTTAAGTTAGACATGCACAGTCATACGCTGCCAGTCAATTGTTTATTACTGATTCTCCATGGAGATTAGGATCACATAGCTGCTGCTCCGTCATGCTTGGCTTTCCTGGTAATCCCAGGTGCTTTGAGATCTGTTTATCTGAACCTACCAGTTCAGCAGTGTCGAAGCTAGGTAGGAGGGAGAGCGAGGGAGTCGAAAAGAGAAAAGGAGAAAGAGAGAGAATCATCCGTCATGTGCAGGACAGGAAAAAAAGCAATATGAGCAGAAGAAGATGTTGACTGTAGAAGAATGCTAGCCACTCTCGGAATTCTGCGAGACTCTTTATAGGGATTTATTTTAATCCCAGGACATAAATCACAACAGAGCACATCAAAGACGGACCTTTCGCCAAGAGATTCTTCTATGGGGCAAAAAATGGAAATATTTTGACTTACATCGCAGGGCAATGCACGTCACCACTGCTTGCATGAAATTCATCAGCAAACATGGAATTATAGAGGATCAGACCTAACTTGTGTACGCGGTGCACCGCCGAGCCCGAATGCAGTGGAATGAACCCGCACGGGAAAATGTTACATGTTTAACAGCAGGTTACGGAAGATTCATTGGAATGTTTTTGAATTCTGAGGCCTGAGATGGTTTCGCTTGGAGTGTTGCCTTGTATTGGGAAAGATGTTGGACGGTTACACGCGTTGAAGTGTGAATATTGTCTAGATAGATAGAGCCCCATTCTGTCTCTGCTGGCACAGATGAAAAGGAGTCTGATGATGAAGTGGCCAGGCATCCCACCAGCCAGACTAAATCATCAGTGAACTCAGGCACACCGAGAACGCCGCACGGGCTTTTCACACAAACATTTTTTCCTTTGAGTATCGGAATCTCTCGACGTCAGCCATTAATTCCTCAGACTGGGGGGAGGTATCTCTAATTGGCTTGCATGGATACCTCAGCTCTGAGCTGGGCTTGGCCAGGCTCTCTTGGGAAAACGGAGATCTAATCCCATCTGATACCATTCCCCCAAAGTGAAAGATGGAATTCCAAAAAGTCTGGATGCAACTCATGCCAATGGCCGGTTCTTCTCAGACGGAGAGGGCCGAAATGCAACGTGACGTTGGTGAAGGTTTGATTCCTGGTCATGCTAACGCTGACCTCAAGGATGCAGCTTTTCCTGCCGACATAGCGTCATTCCGTAGGCTCATCAAAACGAACGGGATGCTCTTAAAGATGTCCTCAATGACGCTTATCTCACTTCCACCTGAAAGCAATTGCGCCTAATGTCAACGATGGGTCCTTTTCCTGTTTAATCTCTCTCGGCAATGTTTCCAGCATACATCTGCCTCATTGCCTGTTAGCTGTTTATGCGACCTGGAATAATGTTATGGGATTGTTGACCAGCAGGTGCCTGAGGGCCTTCATATTTCACCTGTTTGAGGTTTCTGGACAAATGGCACGCCACATGGACTTTGGTCAACCTCTGTTCAATTACCCCAATGATGTTTGTGCAGTGTAAGAATATGGAAAGAGCAGATGTGGGCTTGTTTAATGTCAGTACAGTTAATATCATTGCAAACAGCTGTCAAAATCATTTCAAACAATGAGACCCATTACGATCGTGTCGCAGGTGCATTCGGGAAAGTGACTCATGCCTGGATTTGCACTGTTTTTAAGGCAGTAAAACTGAAAGATTCGAAAGGTTTACGCCACGGCCGCTGATTTGATGGATCGTCAATAATATGATGGAGCTCGGGTCTAATTCTGTAGTTGACTAATTCTTCTTTTCTTGAATGGCCAGGGATTGGAGTAGATGGGACTGGGATAAACAAGGAATTCAGAGTCGTACAGTCATCTTCAATGGCAAACAGGAATGCACATGGTTCCACTCATCAGGGTTGGCTCACAAGAACGCCCGTGTCAGTTCTCCAAACATCCTCGAGATAATGAGCAAGCATCACAAGTTGGAGCTTCGCAGTTTCGGTTTTTTATTGCCTGGTCCGAATGAAAATTGATAAGGTGCCTTGATGTGATCGAAGGGGCTGTAGACAGAAGCCTTTCGCGTTTCACAAGAACCTGAGGGTGATCTAATTTGTTTTATTCCAGCACTTCCCATCTTTTACGCTCTGTAGCTGAGAGGGAGTGTTCCTGGCTCTACCTCTGACGGCCGCAGCTGTGCAAACATCTGCGCTAATAAGTCTTCTTAAGAGTCAGGTGGAAAAAAACAAGATGGCCATCTATTAGGGAGCGTGAGCTGCGAGTCATTTGTAAAACTTGAAAAAAAAAGAGGTGTCTCTTGCCCCCTCGTGCATTATGGGTGGATCCTCGCCACATCCTCCGCCCACCGAAAAAGTTCCTTGGCCGCCAGCCTGCATTTTCGATCTCCCCGTTGCTTTGCTTGGCATAACCTGCTCTTGAAAACTGTTATCCGGCCTTTAAAGCAACAGCGTCAGGGATGTGGGAAAATTCCCGAGATGCACGGGCGCTGAGGGACCGTCATGTTTCTTATCAGATAGGAGCACTGCAATGGCCGTCTGCAGACGTTGCCTCACACGATGATTTCAGCCGATGCCGCCTACCTTCTCCAGCTGCTTAGAGCGTATCAGCGTGACCTATCACGCTTTGTGACGCCTAGCAAGGTGTGTTAGATGTTCTCTTCCACTCCTTTTGGCTGCATAGGCCAGAAATTAGTGGGCTTCAGTTCTCAAAGCCTTTGGGCTTTCATTAAGATTGATTAGGCCTTCGTAGCAGTCGTTATAACACTCCATGAATTATGTGCGTTTCTGAAACAGCGTGAAGTCCGAAGCGGATTTGTTATGATTTTAGTCATATGCTCGTCGTTCTACACAGTTGCCTCGGGGCTTTTCACGGGTTTCTGCAACATGTTTTACAAGAGCTGACCCTGCTGTTCTCACAGCAAGTTCTACACAGTCCCCGAAGGATTTAATACGGGGTAAAAGCTGATTAGAACAAATGAACCAAAGACCAGAGACCAGAAAACCCAAATGCTTATTATGTTTGCGCATGACAATCATGATAATTGTCAGACGCAAGAGCTGCAAAACATGACAGCCCCTAACAGAGTCCTACATGACTGATAGAGACCTGCTCTAATAAAAGTCTGTGAAATGGCACAAAGCTCATGCTTTCTCAAGTTGTGACTGATTTGGTATTTCAGAACTCAAACATGCTAGGCTAGCAAAGCCAGCTTGGAGCAGTTGTGCATCAAATCAGCCTTTTTTCCATGAAAACTTGGTAGTAAGTGTTTGGTAGTGACCGTTTCTAATGTTCCACACTGATTTACAGACTTTATAACAATACAGTAAGAACAACTCAACATGTGGCTGTAGACTGTACTGATCTAGCCCTGATCACTCCAGCCCACACACTGGGCTCCACTTGCTCACAGGACTTTTTGCACGGCACTTTAACTAAACCTGTATACTTTAAACATCTCAGCTGTACATTTATCTACATTTACTTATCTATATACTGCACATCTGTACTGTAAGCTGTTTATCTATATACTGCACATCTGTACTGTAAGCTGTTTATCTGTATACTGAACATCTGTACTGTAAGCTGTTTATCTGTATACTGAACATCTGTACTGTAAGCTGTTATCTATATACTGCACATCTGTACTGTAAGCTGTTTATCTGTATACTGCACATCTGTACTGTAAGCTGTTTATCTATATACTGCACATCTGTACTGTAAGCTGTTTATCTGTATACTGAACATCTGTACTGTAAGCTGTTTATCTATATATTGAACATCTGTACTGTAAGCTGTTTATCTGTATACTGCACATCTGTACTGTAAGCTGTTTATCTATATACTGCACATCTGTACTGTAAGCTGTTTATCTATATACTGCACATCTGTACTGTAAGCTGTTTATCTGCATACTGAACATCTGTACTGTAAGCTGTTTATCTGTATACTGCACATCTGTACTGTAAGCTGTTTATCTATATATTGAACATCTGTACTGTAAGCTGTTTATCTATATACTGCACATCTGTACTGTAAGCTGTTTATCTATATACTGCACATCTGTACTGTAAGCTGTTTATCTGCATATTGAACATCTGTACTGTAAGCTGTTTATCTATATACTGCACATCTGTACTGTAAGCTGTTTATCTGCATACTGAACATCTGTACTGTAAGCTGTTTATCTGTATACTGAACATCTGTACTGTAAGCTGTTTATCTGTATACTGCACATCTGTACTGTAAGCTGTTTATCTATATACTGCACATCTGTACTGTAAGCTGTTTATCTGTATACTGAACATCTGTACTGTAAGCTGTTTATCTATATATTGAACATCTGTACTGTAAGCTGTTTATCTGTATACTGAACATCTGTACTGTAAGCTGTTTATCTATATATTGAACATCTGTACTGTAAGCTGTTTATCTGTATACTGAACATCTGTACTGTAAGCTGTTTATCTATATACTGCACATCTGTACTGTAAGCTGTTTATCTGTATACTGAACATCTGTACTGTAAGCTGTTTATCTATATATTGAACATCTGTACTGTAAGCTGTTTATCTATATATTGAACATCTGTACTGTAAGCTGGTTATCTATATACTGAACATCTGTACTGTAAGCTGGTTATCTATATACTGAACATCTGTACTGTACTGTACAAGCATCTGTGTAACCAACTTGATTGTCATGTTCACTCTATGGCTCCTTCTCCATGCACCCTCGGTCAGCTGTGGGATGGACTGCAGTCAGTATGGCTCCAGATACCTGCGACAACCTACCAGGACCTAACTGAGTCACTTCCAGCCTGTCTAGCTGCTGTCCGTGTATCACACATCGGTGCACATAAAACCCTCCTCCCCATGCTCTTACTGCCATCTTAGACCAGTTAGCTGGCCAGTGTTAGCCCTGCTTAGCCTACAACAGTGAATTAAATGTGTTTCCTTTAGTTACTGATTTAGGCCTCTGGATTTTGATTTTCAGTTCATTCGTTGTATTTGATAAGTACAGCATATGAGAGGCGTGCTCCCTGAGAACATGTCCTGTGTATGACTGCTAGATATCATAAACTCTTGTTTGTGTTTACAGTGTTATAGGCTATTATGTGGCTTACGGCTAATCTTACCTGGGTTCATCATCTAAGGAGCACCAGTCCAAATCTTGCCTGTGGCATCACATGGTTCAGAGCAGACCGTGATTTACAACACAGCCCAACTCCAAACACCAGCATCACTTGACATTCACCTGAAATCAATATTGACTTCACGGCATGCACACTTAACGATTGTTGCCCGGCACTTAGGTGTCACTGTATAAAAGTTTCCTAATGTCATGTGAAGGTCAAATGGTGCAAATACATTATCTGACATAAGTAACAGTAAGTCCGTCTTCACTGTGAAAGAAAAGAGCTGAGGACGACTGAAGACACGCCAGTACGAAATGGGGGGCGGTTCTCCTCTGGTAATTATCGAGCCATTCGAGTTTCACAGGTTGGAAACACAGCTGTGATCCACTGATGACAAGAGGCAGTGCCCACTTTCAGCAAAGAGGTCAGCAACCATGAGAACTAGCCCCCTTATTTCCCCGGTCAGTCCCATGTGTCCCAATGGTGGGAACCAGAGCTAAATGCTATTCCTCTGCCATTGGGTGCCACGTCTCTGGGAGCAATTCGAGGCCACTGACAACCCGAAGACGGATAGAAACCTGAAATCCGCTAAACGGGATAGCGCTGTACACAAGCTTGCAAACAGGCATCCGCGGCATGTGAGAAAGTGGACCGACTGATCGCAGCGTTCCCACTGCTATTACATGGCCGTAGCAACATGAAATCCCAAAAATGTGCTATCGCGCCCATTAATCACCGTGTTTGCTTTCGCTCAGATATCTCCACTCGCCTTGTCATTTTCCGTTCGCCGATGGATTCCTCAAACAAGCTAGAACGTGAGCGAACTGCGCTGCCTGTTGTTAATCAGGGAAGGTTGATGCCCCAGAAATCCAGCTCGCCAGCGAATTACTATGCAAATCAACGGAGGGCCTGCCAATTGGACAACACAAAGGTCACCTTTGATCTGCCGAAAGAGAGAGAGGGAATCTGCTCGGAATTATGAGGCCGAAAAATGCGCGCGGCGATCCAACCCTCATGTGTCTTTCATTTTTGTTCACTTTTTCATCAGGCTAAATGGAAACATGACTAAGAGCATCGCGGAGCGTCCGCGCACTAAGGAAAACACATTGTAAAAGGAATCCCATTAGTTAAGACGCTTGGACACTAATTGTGTTTCCTGTAAGGAGTTCAAAGTGGACACGGCTCGGCCAGGAAAGGCTGATTAGCTACAAATCTGAAGACTTTGCGTTTTTTTTATTTTTCCTCCTTCAGAAAAGTGCTGTCCCTCCAACACGGTGCAGATTTCCTGAAAGGCAACACTTCATAATAAAAGCACGTCAAATGTGTTTACACGCTGAGTCAAAGTGTTTACTTTGCATGGTTCCATAATTCCCTCCTCATTGGGGTTTCAGGCATTCTGTAGCGCACACATCTGCCGGAGGTTACAGCTGTCAAACAGAATCTACTGATCTCTGGGAAGGGTGAGGTCACCCCATTCAAAGCTATGATGTTTCCTCCATGTAAATATCTTTTACGCCGCAGAGTGTGAAAATGTAATTAAGTCATCTACCGAATCCCGTGGTCCCTTGGCGGCTAACCGTCTGATGATTAGCCGCCACTCCTTTGAGTGGCATCTCCAGCCCGAGCTCGGAGGTGAGCTGGAGGTCTAGCCGCTTTAAGTAGAGTTACAAAAGCAAAGCGTACAGGTGGAGCCCGTCCTCAGAAAGCTAACAGCTCTCCTGCCCATACTGTCTATAGCGTGATGCTGCACAGCTGTGAGTGTGGCTCCGTTTGAAACGAGTAAATGCTTAACGTGTCTCTTTGTGGAGGACGGAAAAAGTTCCGCCTGCCAGGAGCTTTCATGGTGGTAACGCGGGCTGAGCGAGAACAAGTGGGTTTGAAGCTCCGAGGGACCGAAGGGACTGGCAGCAGTCTCGGTGTTTAAAGTCGGTTTGGTACTGAAGTTATTTCTACTCTTATCCTTTAATGACATGACTCCTTACTGCTGATTTCACATTTAGTCCAATATGGAAAGAACACGATCGGGCCAACGACTCCGGGGGGCAGGTTTAATGAGTTACATGGGACAAACACAAACACGGTGAATGCTTTGTCATTGGTTGGCAGATTTGGTTGCACTGTTCAGCTGGTGCCACATGTCAATTAACGTGTGGTGCACGTGTATTTACACGGTGATGGCCATAATGTGCTGAGGCAGATTTCAACAAGAAACTCCAGTGACCTTATTACAAACCAGGGCTTTAAGGTGAAACAGTAACTCAGTAAGTGTAATGTGTTAGTGTGCTGTAAGTAGTGTGTTGGTGTACAGTAACTCAGTAAGTGTAGTGTTAGTGTGCTGTAAGTAGTGTGTTGGTGTGCAGTAACTCAGTAAGTGTAATGCGTTAGTGTACTGTAAGTAGCGTGTTGGTGTACAGTAACTCAGTAAGTGTAATGTGTTAGTGTGCTGTAAGTAGTGTGTTGGTGTACAGTAACTCAGTAAGTGTAATGTGTTAGTGTGCTGTAAGTAGTGTGTTGGTGTACAGTAACTCAGTAAGTGTAATGTGTTAGTGTGCTGTAAGTAGTGTGTTGGTGTGCAGTAACTCAGTAAGTGTAATGCGTTAGTGTACTGTAAGTAGTGTGTTGGTGTACAGTAACTCAGTAAGTGTAATGTGTTAGTGTGCTGTAAGTAGTGTGTTGGTGTACAGTAACTCAGTAAGTGTAATGTGTTAGTGTACTTAAGTAGTGTGTTGGAGTACAGTAACTCAGTAAATGTAATGTGTTAGTGTACTGTAAGTGGTGTGTTGGTGTACAGTAACTCAGTAAGTGTAATGTGTTAGTGTACTGTAAGTGGTGTGTTGGTGTACAGTAACTCAGCAAGTGTAATGTGTTAGTGTGGTGTAAGTAGCGTGCTGGTGTACAGTAACTCAGTAAGTGTAATGTGTTAGTGTGCCGTAAGTAGTATGTTAGTGTACAGTAACTCAGTAAGTGTAATGTGTTAGTGTACTGTAAGTAGTGTGTTGGTGTACTCAGTAAGTGTAATGCGTTAGTGTACTGTAAGTAGTGTGTTGGTGTACGGTAACTCAGTAAGTGTAATGTGTTAGTGTGCTGTAAGTAGCGTGTTGGTGTACAGTAACTCAGTAAGTGTAATGTGTTAGTGTGCCATAAGTAGCGTGTTGGTGTACAGTAACACAGTAAGTGTAATGTGTTAGTGTGCCGTAAGTAGTGTGTTGGTGTACAGTAACTCAGTAAGTGTAATGTGTTAGTGTGGTGTAAGTAGTGTGTTGGTGTACAGTAACTCAGTAAGTGTAATGTGTTAGTGTGCTGTAAGTAGAGTGTTGGTGTACAGTAACTCAGTAAGTGTAATGTGTTAGTGTGGTGTAAGTAGTGTGTTGGTGTACAGTAACTCAGTAAGTGTAATGTGTTAGTCTGCTGTAAGTAGTGTGTTGGTGTACAGTAACTCAGTAAGTGTAATGTGTTAGTGTACTGTAAGCAGTGTGTTGGTGTACGGTAACTCAGTAAGTGTAATGTGTTAGTGTGCTGTAAGTAGCGTGTTGGTGTACAGTAACTCAGTAAGTGTAATGTGTTAGTGTGCCATAAGTAGCGTGTTGGTGTACAGTAACACAGTAAGTGTAATGTGTTAGTGTGCTGTAAGTAGTGTGTTGGTGTACAGTAACTCAGTAAGTGTAATGTGTTAGTGTGCTGTAAGTAGAGTGTTGGTGTACAGTAACTCAGTAAGTGTAATGTGTTAGTGTGCTGTAAGTAGTGTGTTGGTGTACAGTAACTAAGTAAGTGTAATGCGTTAGTGTACTGTAAGTAGCGTGTTGGTGTACAGTAACTCAGTAAGTGTAATGTGTTAGTGTACTGTAAGTGGTGTGTTGGTGTACAGTAACTCAGTAAGTGTAATGTGTTAGTGTACTGTAAGTGGTGTGTTGGTGTACAGTAACTCAGCAAGTGTAATGTGTTAGTGTGCCGTAAGTAGTATGTTAGTGTACAGTAACTCAGTAAGTGTAATGTGTTAGTGTACTGTAAGTAGTGTGTTGGTGTACTCAGTAAGTGTAATGCGTTAGTGTACTGTAAGTAGTGTGTTGGTGTACGGTAACTCAGTAAGTGTAATGTGTTAGTGTGCTGTAAGTAGTGTGTTGGTGTACAGTAACACAGTAAGTGTAATGTGTTAGTGTGCCATAAGTAGCGTGTTGGTGTACAGTAACACAGTAAGTGTAATGTGTTAGTGTGCCGTAAGTAGTGTGTTGGTGTACAGTAACTCAGTAAGTGTAATGTGTTAGTGTGCTGTAAGTAGTGTGTTGGTGTACAGTAACTCAGTAAGTGTAATGTGTTAGTGTGCTGTAAGTAGAGTGTTGGTGTACAGTAACTCAGTAAGTGTAATGTGTTAGTGTGGTGTAAGTAGTGTGTTGGTGTACAGTAACTCAGTAAGTGTAATGTGTTAGTCTGCTGTAAGTAGTGTGTTGGTGTACAGTAACTCAGTAAGTGTAATGTGTTAGTGTACTGTAAGTAGTGTGTTGGTGTACGGTAACTCAGTAAGTGTAATGTGTTAGTGTGCTGTAAGTAGCGTGTTGGTGTACAGTAACTCAGTAAGTGTAATGTGTTAGTGTGCCATAAGTAGCGTGTTGGTGTACAGTAACACAGTAAGTGTAATGTGTTAGTGTGCTGTAAGTAGTGTGTTGGTGTACAGTAACTCAGTAAGTGTAATGTGTTAGTGTACTGTAAGTAGTGTGTTGGTGTACAGTAACTCAGTAAGTGTAATGTGTTAGTGTACTGTAAGTAGTGTATTGGTGTACAGTAACTCAGTAAATGTAATGCGTTAGTGTGCTGTAAGTAGTGTGTTGGTGTACAGTAACTAAGTAAGTGTAATGTGTTAGTGTGCCGTTAGTAGCGTGTTGGTGTACAGTAACTCAGTAAGTGTAATGCGTTAGTGTACTGTAAGTAGTGTGTTGGTGTACAGTAACTAAGTAAGTGTAATGTGTTAGTGTGCCGTTAGTAGCGTGTTGGTGTACAGTAACTCAGTAAGTGTAATGCGTTAGTGTACTGTAAGTAGTGTGTTGGTGTACAGTAACTCAGTAAGTGTAATGTGTTAGTGTGCTCTAAGTAGTGTGTTGGTGTACAGTAATTCAGTAAGTGTAATGTGTTAGTGAGCTGTAAGTAGTGTGTCGGTGTACGGTAACTCAGTAATTGTAATGCGTTAGTGTACTGTAAGTAGTGTGTTGGTGTACAGTAACTCAGTAAGTGTAATGTGTTAGTGTGCTGTAAGTAGCGTGTCGGTGTACAGTAATTCAGTAAGTGTAATGTGTTAGTGTACTGTAAGTAGCGTGTCGGTGTACAGTAACTCAGTAAGTGTAATGTGTTAGTGTACTGTAAGTAGTGTGTTGGTGTACAGTAACTCAGTAAGTGTAATGTGTTAGTGTGCTGTAAGTAGTGTGTTGGTGTACAGTAACTCAGTAAGTGTAATGCGTTAGTGTACTGTAAGTAGCGTGTTGGTGTACAGTAACTCAGTAAGTGTAATGTGTTAGTGTACTGTATGTACCGTGTTGGTGTACAGTAACTCAGTAAGTGTAATGCATTAGTGTGCTGTAAGTAGTGTGTTGGTGTACAGTAACTCAGTAAGTGTAATGTGTTAGTGTGCTGTAAGTAGCGTGTCGGTGTCCAGTAACTCAGTAAGTGTAATGTGTTAGTGTGCTGTAAGTAGTGTGTTGGTGTGCAGTAACTCAGTAAGTGTAATGTGTTAGTGTACTTAAGTAGTGTGTTGGTGTACACTAACTCAGTAAGTGTAATGTGTTAGTGTGCTGTAAGTAGTGTGTTGGTGTACAGTAACTCAGTAAATGTAATGTGTTAGTGTACTGTAAGTAGTGTGTTGGTGTACAGTAACTCAGTAAGTGTAATGTGTTAGTGTACTGTAAGTAGTGTGTTGGTGTACGGTAACTCAGTAAGTGTAATGTGTTAGTGTGCTGTAAGTAGTGTGTTGGTGTACAGTAACTCAGTAAGTGTAATGTGTTAGTGTGCTGTAAGTAGTGTGTCGGTGTACAGTAACTCAGTAAGTGTAATGTGTTAGTGTACTGTAAGTAGTGTGTCGGTGTACAGTAACTCAGTAAGTGTAATGTGTTAGTGTGCTGTAAGTAGCGTGTTGGTGTACAGTAACTCAGTAAGTGTAATGTGTTAGTGTGCTGTAAGTAGCGTGTCGGTGTACAGTAACCCAGTAAGTGTAATGTGTTAGTGTGCTGTAAGTAGCGTGTCGGTGTACAGTAACTCAGTAGGTGTAGTGTTAGTGTGCTGTAAGTAGTGTGTTGGTGTACAGTAACTCAGTAAGTGTAATGTGTTAGTGTGCTGTAAGTAGTGTGTTGGTGTACAGTAACTCAGTAAGTGTAATGTGTTAGTGTACTGTAAGTAGTGTGTTGCTGTACGGCAACTCAGTAAGTGTGATGTGTTAGTGTGCTGTAAGTAGCGTGTTGGTGTACAGTAACTCAGTAAGTGTAATGCGTTAGTGTACTGTATGTACCGTGTTGGTGTACAGTAACTCAGTAATTGTAATGCGTTAGTGTGCTGTAAGTAGTGTGTGGGTGTACGGTAACTCAGTAAGTGTAATGCGTTAGTGTGCTGTAAGTAGTGTGTGGGTGTACAGTAACTCCGTAAGTGTAATGCGTTAGTGTGCTGTAAGTAGTGTGTCGGTGTACAGTAACTCCGTAAGTGTAATGTGTTAGTGTGCTGTAAGTAGCGTGTTGGTGTACAGTAACTCAGTAAGTGTAATGTGTTAGTGTGGTGTAAGTAGTGTGTTGGTGTACAGTAACTCAGTAAGTGTAATGTGTTAGTGTGCTGTAAGTAGTGTGTTAGTTTACGGTAAGTCAGTAAGTGTAATGTGTTAGTGTACTGTAAGTAGTGTGTTGGTGTACAGTAAGTCAGTAAGTGTAATGTGTTAGTGTGGTGTAAGTAGTGTGTTGGTGTACAGTAACTCAGTAAGTGTAATGTGTTAGTGTGGTGTAAGTAGTGTGTTGGTGTACAGTAACTCAGTAAGTGTAATGTGTTAGTGTACTGCACAGATGCTCCACCCATCATATGCTTCTTTGTTTCTCAGGGGACTCTTTATGTTTTAACTCCGTTTTTGCCAAATAGCTAGCGTGTGATTGGTTGTTTTATGTGCCTGTCGAATGTCCTGGAGTAGGAGGTGGTTCTTGGTCGTGTTAAGTGATGAAAGGTGCCGGACTCTCTCTAGACTCTCTCTGGAGAGTCTGGCAGTACTAATTTCTGTAACCAGCTGTATTGGTGCTTGTGCAACCATCCCCCTCTTTGTTAGCCTGCTGCTTGTGATTAATGAAGCCAGATTCATTTCTTCTCTCTTGATGGCCCCTAGTTTTACACAGAGCTCATATTTATTTTATGAAAATTATTACAGAGAAGGAGAGTGAGACACGGTCTGTGATGAACACGTGCTTCTAGTGCAGGACGAGTGAGACATCAAGCTGGCTACAAGCATTACAGCTACTCAAACATTCATTTCCAAGGGCTTAACTAAATAGACAGATAGAGTGCATTTACAGGCACTTAATAATCCAAATGGCTGCAAAATATCTGATTTGGTCAGCAATGGACTCGGATAATCAGATAATGGGATACTCCAGGTGTACATGAGTCAGGCACGACTCTACTTTTTCTACTGTGCAACTGGCCAATAAAATCATACGTGAAATCATGACATAAATGTATTGTAAAGCTTAAAAACTTCATGCTGCAACTTTTATTTTTTTACTTTATCTGAAAGTATCAAAAATGCATGATGAATAGATGATGAAGAAAGTTCTTCATTTCGTCAAACGTGTGGTTGATTTCAGCATCGCTCTAAAACTGTTTTGTGTTAAACGCTGTTTACTTATTTCCCATACTGGACATTTTTCCACATGCGTAGACTGAGAAATTGGAAAGAAATCAGAGTAAGGCTCTACATGCACAGAGAATTATTGAGATTATTGAGCTAATATCTAGCTTTCTTCACACCACTACCCACCAGAGAGCTACCACCCCATGTGGGAGACTGGGGGTTCGAATCCCAGTCTAGGTAGCAAATGCTAAGCTACACCAATAAGAGTGTAGCTTATTGGGCAGGACTCCTAACACTGCACTGGCCCACCTGTGATACCAATGCCCTTGCTGAGGCTCTTATCCTAAGTCGCTCTGGATAAGAGTGTCAGCTAAATGCCATAAATGTAAATGTCTTCACTGAATTTGTGATTGGATTTCTAGATCTGAGAGTATATGGTTTACATGACCACTTGAATATTCCAAAACATTGCAGAAATCTGATTATGATCGGACTATTAAGTGCATAGGCACACACTCATTAATAGAAAAATATACATGGATGATAAAAATCCTCCAAATATGTACATATGAAGACTGACGGGTGAATTTTTAGTGAGAATGATGAGATTCATTCCAAAATACAAGCTGCCAATTTGACAATTTAGAGGTGTAATGGAATGTGTTGGATTATTTTTGGCTTGGAGAATTGTGTCATGAGCAAACCACAACAATCCACCAGTTGTATGGATGTTTCCCTATGTATAGCCAGGCTTTAATGTTTTTTAGCCAAAATATCTCAAAATATTCCAAAATATTGGACCGAAAGAGGCAGAGAGACATCAGGACATTACATCAGATAAGGAGACCATGAGTCAGACTGGAGTTTTTTCTTGGCTAGATGCAGCGACTTTTTTCTAGGCATAAATTGGTGAACGTCTTTGTTTATTATCGTGTTTTCATAGTCAGTTTAGCTGATTTACTGAACGGGTAGCCAACTTCTTATTCCGCTCATAACTTGTCCATATTTTTTCATGGTTTATATCTCAGCTTCATCACTTGACTGTCCTCCTACAGACAAACAAATGAAGCCAGCATTTTTTCTATATCCTGATTCATCAGTCCCAGGGATAGCTATTTTTGTTGATGCATAAACGTAATTAAACATTACATCATCACCCATCGATGCTGGAGACGGTTTTTCCTCAGTTCTGGGCTGTTTTGACGTCTATCTCTTGGTTTCGTGTTCTTAATAAAGAGGTGACACTTTCGAATGTAGATGCAGCCGCCGCAACAACACTGTGGTGAGGATGACACATCCATATGGTATCTGGTGGTCCGTTTTCACTGATGGAGTCTGATAAACTGTGCAGCAACAGATGGGCTACAGTCTCTAAGTGTACACCTATAAAGTGCACCTATATGGCAGGTGTTTCTAATAAAAAGGCCAAGTGTAGGAACAAAGTACGTGCAGTCTTTCCAAAGTAGTAAATACATTTTTATGCTTTGGAATTCAGTACACTTGCGCAATAAACCCTCCCCAGCCTTGTTTCAGTCAGTGGGGTGGTGAGAAACCCCCACATCACCCTGAGGCTGCACCGCCGAGACCGATCCCCCCATACGCCCGTTCATAAAGATGTTAACCTCACACGTCATACAAGCATGCAAAGAGTCAGTACGTCAGATATTCCATAAAAGTCATTGTTAGCGAAGATTTGCACGCGTTCATACGACACCGTGAAGGTTTTAACTCACACTTCGTGAAAGCCAGTTGGTAACGACTCAACTTTCCCAACTGCAGAATCAGGCGTAACTGAGGCGAACTACTATATAGATGAGTGCGAGATGATCCAGAAATCCAAGTTGACAGGCGACCGTTGACATCACAACCTGACAGCTGTGCAGAAACACTTCATCCGATGTGTGATGTAGGGGGCTTTTAGAGTGAACCCCATCAAAAGAGACTGGGAACTCTTATGGAGTAGACCAGATGGACAGGAGGTGAAACGGTCAATCGTAAGCTCAGACAGAATGTTCTGCACAAGGCCAGTGAGCATCTGTGAAGTGATAATATCTGGATTTACAGTTGATGGGGGAAAGCATGTGCATGTCTTTCTCTTTAAAATGACTGATCTCTTAGATAATCAACTCAGTCGAAAATAAAAATGTACTGAGGCTAAAAATGAATATAAAAAGGCTAAAACTGTATACTCTGAGGCTAAAACTATATACACTGAGGCTAAAATCTATACACTGAGGCTAAAACTATATACACTGAGGCTAAAACTGCATACACCAAGGCTAAAACTGTATAAACTGAGGCTAAAAGTAAATATACTAAGGCTAAAACTGAATATACTAAGGCTAAAACTAAAATATCCTAAAACTAAAATGGAATAAACTGAAGCTAAAACTGTATACACTGAGGCTAAAAGTGAATATCCTGAGGCTAAAATTTAATATACTAAGGCTAAAACTGAATATCCTAAAACTAAAATGGAATAAACTGAAGCTAAAACTGTATACACTGAGGCTAAAAATGAATATACTGAGGCTAAAACTGTATACACTGAGGCTAAAACTGTATACACTGAGGCTGCAAATGTACATAATGAGGCTAAAACTGAATATCCTGAGTCTAAAACTAAATACACAGAGGCTAAAATTGAGTACACAAAGGCTAAAACTGAATACACCGAGGCTAAAA
The DNA here is from genome assembly GCA_024036415.1 of Prochilodus magdalenae. Lineage (NCBI taxonomy): Eukaryota > Metazoa > Chordata > Actinopteri > Characiformes > Prochilodontidae > Prochilodus > Prochilodus magdalenae. The sequence goes on along the minus strand of JAMWET010001991.1, from coordinate 51,146 downwards.
CTGAATATCCTGAGACTAAAACTGAATAGAAAAAGGCTAAAACTGAATACACTGAGGTTAAAACTGAATAACCTGAAGCTAAAACTGGATATACTGATGCTTCAGTATATCAGTATGTCAGTGCCTCCAACACATTTTCAGTTGGCAATAGGTCTGGTGGTGCGGCTGGCCATGGCATAGTAACTGTGTATGCCAGGCAAGCTCTTGAGATGGCACAAGTATGCCTGTATTCCTGTTGGAATAGCAGACCGGAGTGAGCGTTCAGAAAAGGTAGGGCCACTGGTTGCAGGACCTCATTAACGTTACTCCACACCATAACACCAGGCTTTCTGGTTGTGTGGCGCCTGACAACAAACCACTCGTCTTGGTGCTGACCACGGTGCCTCCACACACGGATTCGCTGGTTGTCCCCACCAAGACTAAAGCGGGACTCGTCACTGAAGATGACCCGCTGCCATTCTGAGTCTCTCCATGACAGTTTGGTGCGACACCACTGCAGTCGATGGCAATGTTGTCATTAGCTATAACTGAGCTGAACTATGGTCCTACTGGGTTCGTACCCTATACCTCAGGGGTCTTTGTGTTTTGTGCCATGATTCTGCACCTTGTAACTTACCCACTTTAAATTTGGCACATTACACTGAAATTTTGTATATCGCCGCTGTCCAAAGAAAAACATGTAGCTTCAAAATGGCAACTTTACAGGAGAAGCCAAAAACCTCATTTAATTTGAATGGAAGTCAATGGAACCAGATGTCTTTCCAAACAGTTTTGGGCCATTTCTGTTGGTCCATTCTTAATGAAATTTCCACACAGTGTAAACAGCAGCTCATGTGATCAAATGAGGCATAAAAGTAAAAATCAGCAAAAATGGAGATACATGTTTTTCTTTGGACAGCGATGATATGTTGGGAAACCATGAGTAAAAGTGAGGATGTGTTTGCACCACCTTGTTTCTCCAAATGTGAGATGCTTCCATGCTGTCACTTTTCAGCTTAATAGTTAGATCCTGAAAGTCACGCCAGTGTAATTTGCATTTGGGTCATTAAAACACATAGCTATGACGTCCAAGGGATTAGGAAAACTCCACTGACTCGGCCAAAATCCCCCCAAATCCAGTGTTTGAGTAATTCAGGCTTGTTTGGTGTGCAATAGGTCATTACAAAAACAGTGACCATGATGGAAACCAGGGGTTGCCATGTCTACAACAAAAATATTTCATATGGAGCATAATTTCATATTTGGAACATGGAATACATTTAATATTTTATATGGAATTTCATTTTTTTGAGATGTTTTAAAAATACTACATTTTCTTTTGGGGACTATTTTGACTCACAACACTCTACGTATATCCCTCCACCATGAATGGACTGTCAATATAGCATCACTTGATGGTGTAACCAAGCGGCTGACCTGCAGTAAGAGGGAAGTTGTAATTTACATTTATGGCATTTAGCTGACACTCTTATCCAGAGCGACTTACAAGGTTATGCGTGTAACAGGTGGGCTAGTTCAGTGTTAGGAGTCTTGCCCAAGGACTCTTATTGGTGTAGCTCAGCATTTGCTACCAAGACTGGGATTTGAACCCCCATCTCCCACATGTGGTGGTAGCTCTTCAATGGGTAGTGGTGTTAACCAGTACTCGCCAAGTAGCCACCACCACACGTGGGAGACTGGGGTTCGATTCCCGGTCTGGGTGACTAGGCTGTGCTACACCAATAAGAGTCCGTGGGCAAGACTCCTAACACCACATTGGCCCACCTGTAATATGAATACCCTTGTAAGTCGCTCTGGATAAGAGCGTCAGCTAAATGCCATAAATGTAAATGTGTGTTGCATGTCCTATGTCCTATGTGATGTCCATGTTGGCTAGTGCTGAGAACGGTATTCAATAAAGAGCGTTTACTTAAAGCGCTAAAAGGCCATTTCATTTACTAAGCCTTTGTGAGGGAGCCTTTAGAGGTAGACGTCTGGTTCCTATCACTACCACTGCGATAGACTTTGTAACTTGGTGGGTTTCTCTAAAATGGAACCTATCACACCAAGAACGACTCTGTTGGCAGAGTAACCATTTAATAATATATAGATAGATATATAGATAAATAAATATAGATATTTTGCTCATTTGCTCAATGCGTTCCCCTTTAAAGTGAATCTGATTTGCATGTTTAAATATGTCTCCGTTTCTGTGGAGTCATTTGACGTGCCTGTAATTGGAGCATGCTTGATTTCAAGACTAGTTTCAAAATCTTTACACTTGAAATCCTCCTGAAATGAACACACAGTCCAATTTCCAGGGTCGGCTCACTTTCCAGCATGCGGGTGTATAACAGTTGTGATCTCAGTACAAGGAAAGGGAGCCTGATTGGGGTTTAACATTTCATAAAGACTCTGGCCCTGGTTCAGCCCTCCAGACCCCGCTGAGGAGTGCCTGCGCGTGTTTCGGAGTTTTCCAGGCCTGTGTTTTTCTAAACGGAACGTGTTTGCTTGTTGCGAGACTGTAGAGGCTGGACGGCGGGCCCTGAACTCCCTCAAGGTGGCGGGAACCTGCAGAATTTCCTGTTTAAATTTTAATTACTCATTTGAACAAAGAGGCCGACATAGATTTGCCATTAGGTAATTCCACCGACAGCCGTCCGGAGAGAGCCAGGAGAGTTCGGAGTTTACTGTGTCTCGGGTAACTGAGTTTTTAGCGCTGGGTCAACAGAACTCGGCTTTGATCATCCATCAAAAATGTTCTGGAATGATCTTAGAGGAACACGAATGTAGAACCCCAAGAAGATTAGTCTTCTGCCTTTTCCCGCTCCGCTCCGCTGGTCGGCGCCATGACCAGTCACAGAAGTCACGTATCCATCATTTAGGATCCCTGGGCACGTCTGACGCTGTGCTCTCCAAAGCAGCGAGGTGCAGATCAGTCATACGGAGAGTGTCTCATGGAAAAGAGGGGCGCATAATAAATCACCAGAGGCTTGCTCATGACACGCTGGGCTTGTGCTGCTAATGCTCGGTCAGAGCCAAAGTGTGCCAAAGACAATAACTAGCCCTCGTTTCAGGGCACGGTAAGACTCCCTTTATTTGTGCATTGCTCATGATGGTGTGAACGGTGACACCGAAGAGTTTTAACGTCTAATCTGAAGGAGTAAAACCAGCTGTGTAAATGTTACTGACCTGTCAGGATATACCGATACACCAGTCCTCCTGGTGACCAAGGTTAGACGCTTGCTGACCCAGTTTTCCATGCATAATGTCACCCCTGGTAACGGACTGGTTTCCAAGCTCCGAGGGGTTTTGGCAGCTTCCGAATATTTATTCCATTTCCTCTTTACAAATGTTTACCAGCAATTAGCTCTTTTATTTATTTCACATCACCCCCTTAAGCCACATTAACAAAGTGATGCAATCAACATGAGGATCAATGAAACATTTCTAATCACGACTCAGTGACAAGCTACAGTCATCCATTTGGCCAGTTCATCTGGTTACGGATGAAAACGCTGTCATGCCAGCGATGTCGTAATCTAGAAACTCACCTTCGCCCATCATAATTCTTTAGCGAGTCAGAATCCAGTTGGTCCTAGACCAGCAACCTCAGATAGGACACTCCAGTCAAAAAGGACAATGGACTCACCCTACAGCTGGGCCGCAGAAGGCCCTGAACTTTGAAGACCCCTTTCCGATGATGTATCTCAAAGCCCCACCCTATGTCTTATTCACAGGAAGTCACAGATACTACGTGACAGGGTTTAGATGCGAGCACACCAGACAGTGTGAGGGCAAGACGATCATCGTTGGCAATAGACACAATGCGACTGATATCTGAACCGGCATGATCATGAGTATGGGGTGGTAGAGACCGCTGTCGTGAAGGTGTACCAGGAATGGACTTCTTGCACATTGAGTCCTCTCCAACTGCATATCAGTAGTGCCCAACGGGTTATTGATGCAAGAGGGGCCCAAGAATGCTGGTGAGTGGCCTCAGTGGACCAGTTAACCTCTATGATGAACACAGGAGCATAGAGAAAGTGGCAGGGATCACCAGGGAGTAAGGTGTTTACCAGGTGTTTCGTCTCCCAGTTTGCTTGGAAGTGTGATAAATGGACGATGGAGAATCGCCTTCTAGACAAATCCAGGTTTGTGCTGCATAAAGTAGATGGACGGTGGCTTATCCTCTGCCAAACACGAGAGCCGCTAGTACATAATGACACCTATTAACAGGATAAGGGTGGAGCATGAGTGGTTTCCTTCCCTAGCCTGCTAACTCACCTAAGCTCATTCCACACATATGGGAACACTCGGATCGCCAGGTTCACTGTGCTGACCCACAATGACACAATCTGAGGGGCCGCAGTGCTCTGCTACACTTGTAATGGACACAGGACCCTCCAGATACCTTCCGTCACCTAATACTTTCCGACCCTTGATGTCTCGCTAGTGTCATCCGAGCCCAGGTTAGTTATTCCCATTATTAGGTAGGTGGTCATAATTTTTTGATATGACTGCGTACTTCTATGCTTCTTATAAAAGGAGCAGATTGTAATAGACACTGTACTTTGCTACAAAGAAAATATGTGGGTTTTGGTTGGTCCGCAATCTTGTTGGTGATTCCCAAAAGAATCTGGGAAGTTTGTGTCCCGGAAAAACCTTTTTTGGACGGGCTCATGTAACCTAACACTTTGCCCTACCAATAGGATTTGGGACACCCTAAGATTTGGGACACACTACCTCTAGGTGTGAACATGGAAAACAGAGGGGTAGGGACACGTGGTAGGGGCAAACGAGAATGGAGACTGGAGAAGGGACTTTTCTCCTCATGGTTCTCCAATGGTCCAATGTGGGCCCTTCATAGGACCACCACAGAGTAGGTGCTGTTTGGTTGGTGGATCGTTCTCAGCACTGCAGTGACACTGACGTGTTGGCGGTGGTGTTAGTGTGGGTGGTGCTAGTACAAACAGATCAGCTCAACACAAGACGACAGATCACACTTCCTGTTCACTCTACTAGACACTTCTATCTCATTGGTCAGAGAGGATAGCTCATCTGCTGCCACACAGTGCAGTGCTGGTCATCCTCTAGTCCTTCATCAGCGCTCACAGGACGAAGTCCATAGGACACCGTTGGCTTGGTTGGTGGACTATTCTCGGCCCAGCTGTGACACTGAAGTGTTGTCGGTGGTGTTAGTGTGGGTGGTGCTGGTACAGACAGATCAGCTCAACACGGGACGACAGATCACACTTCCTGTTCACTCTACTAGACACTTCTATCTAACAGGTCAGAGACGATAGCTCATCTGCTGCCGCACAGTGCAGTGTTGGTCATCCTCTAGTCCTTCATCAGTGCTCACAGGACGAAGCCCATAGGACACCGTTGGCTTGGTTGGTGGACTATTCTCGGCCCAGCCGTGACACTAAGGTGTTTGAAACCTCCAGCAGCCCTGCCGTGTCTGCTCCACTCGAACCAGCTACAGAACATGACAACTTATTAAACTCCAGTTTTAAGCCAGAATGCCTTAAGTTTCACCAAGCCGATATTTTCCTCGACCTCATCTAAGCGGAAAGTGAAACAGAGGTTTTAGCGGGGTTTGCTTTACAGCTGGTACACCAGAATTTGATTCTGTCGGATCTGTCTGCCTCTTTCCTCCTGGCTTTTTATAGCCTTTACTTACAGTCCAACATCTACAGACACAAGTCATGGTCAAAAAATGAACAGGGTCTCTTACCAAGCCAACGAAAAGAGATGGAAGGGGACTGCCTAGTCCAAACGGGTCCACCGCTGTCCACGTGTATGATCGTACTCTCGAGGTTGTTTTCTCGAGGAGGCCATGTCTCATGGCAGTTAGACAGGTAGTCGGAAAGGAGATTGAGCCGGAGTGGGTTGGCGCCAAGCATCACAGACCAGCGACTGATGTGAGAGGGGAGAGATTGGGTTTCCGTGTGGAATGGCAGACGCATTGCGTAGCCGAATTGGCTCAACAAGGCGCTTGTGACTGACAGAAGACATGCATCAGTTGACAAATGAAGGTTTTCTCGCATTCAATCTTTTCGCGCTTTGATCTAACAGCTGCTGTTCCCCTCGACAAGAGTGCCAGACCTGAGACCAGCATGTTGCTCATGGTGTCAGATCGTGATGGATGGTTGGACAGAGATTGCGCGAGTGCTCCTTTGATAAAATACAGCCATTAATCTGACCATGATCCATAAGTACCAGCATCGACCTGTGACGCTAACGGCTTGGCCCCTGAAACAAGCCTGCTCTAAAACACGATGCTCCATCAGTTGTTTCTGGCTTTGATGTGTGGAATTTAACAGGTACTGAATGTTAATGTCGTAAGGAGGACTTTAATATTTCCTCCCAAGTGGCCCAACACCAGGGTCCATGCCATAGAACCTCTTTGGGTTCCCCACAAAACCCTGGTATAAAGTTTACCCTATATCAATGTTCTTTGAATCTGGCGATGGCTGAAAATGCCTCAAAAGTGGTTCAACTCAATGCAGTGCTAGCCAATGTGGGCATCTGTTAGCATTAGCAGTTAGCAGAATTGCAGTTAGCATTCTACTCCAACGATGTTGTGTTAGCACCAATTTGAAAAGATGTGGTGGAGCTTTGCATGCCTCGGAGGAAGCTCATGCTAGCCCTTACCCTCCCAGCGTGGTAGCATTGTTTGAGCTCTAGCTAGGGAGTGGTACTGGGCTTGATGAAGTTGGAAAGACCTGACTTGGCCATGGATTGATCATGCTTGCTTGCTACTAGTTAGGCTACTGCTAGTTACTTCCCACCTCTCTTGGAAGCTTGTTAGTGGAACTGTGCACAACTCAGTTGGGTTGAAATTGGTTATTCTACGTCGTTTTTGTTTGTAGGTGTAGGCACATTGACTCGGTGTAAATGGCATGTAGCATTTTGTAGAAAAGTTAAACTCAAGGCTTTGATGTGACTTTGATGCGTCATTTTTAAGCCTGAAACTCCTCCAGCAATGCAAACGGTGTTCTGCTGATGATAAAGCTAACTTACTAATGGTACTGTATGTTCTGACCGTGTCATTACGAGCCCGTTGACAGCGGCGCTAACGACCTGTTAGCGGGCCGAATCACACATGGATGGATGACCTATGCTAAGGATCATTTCTCAATTCACACTTCTGCTGTTTTAGGACGGGCGACCGTGACATGACGTAGGAGGGTAACTTGTTGCTTGCTTTGACCTCATTTTTTCCCATGGCCTGTGGGGTACCTCCCCCCTCAGACACCCGCCCCCCCAGAGCCACATTAATCTGCCACGCAGAAAGGAGGTCAGAGTTTTGGAATGGCAAGGAAATGTTTTTGTCATCCTTTGCAGTGGGAGTCTGCAGTGATGCATGTAAGAGCTCCTCGGTCCTCTCCAGAGGGGCCGGTTTTACTGTTGCTGCTTGGCGATAAAGAGAGGCAGGTTCAGCTCGTCATCCTTTATTGTGCTTTATGGGAAAGTGCTGGGAGTGTGTTTCCTGGGGAACTTAATGTAGATGCTGGAGATCAGAAAAACATGGACCATAAAGGCACATAAGAGAGGCAGGGGCATGACTATGCAGGGGCCTGGGGAAGCCTGGAGGGTCCTCAGTTGGAGGCCAGCCCTTCTAGATGCTTCCTAATCTTCCGATGCTGAAGGAAACACTACAGAATGTACAACCCTAGTTACAAAAACACTGGTTTGGTGTATAAAATGTAAATAAATGTCAATAAATTCAAAATGCAATGATTTGCAAATCTCATATACCCATATTTTATTCAAAGTAGAAGATAAAACAGATATCAGATTATGAAAGTGAGAGATTTAGAAGTTGATGGCAGGAACAGGGAAATGTCTACCACTGTGTAGCATCCCCTCCGAGGAGACCAGTTGCTGGAGAGGAATGTTGTCCTGTTGTTGTCTAATGTAGGATAATATCTGCTCAACCATCCTGATTTTTCATTTCATGATGCTCCAAGTGTTTCCTATTGGTAAGAGATCTGGACAGCAGGCAGGCTCTTCTTCGGCGAAGCCGTGCTGTTGTGATGTATTCGGTATGTAGGTTGGCATTGCCCTGTTGAAATATGTGAGGCCTTCCCTGAAAGAGACATGGTCTGGATGGGAGTTTACGTTGTTCTAAAACCTCTAAGTCCCAGTCCTAGTAATGCAGCCCCATACCGTCAGAGATACAGGCGTTTGAACTGTGTGTTGAGAACAAGCTGGGGGCTCCCTCTCCTCTAAAGTCGGAAGGACACGGTATCCCTGGTTTCCTAAAAGACATTTTTAACCACAGTATGGTATATATGTTGCCTTAGTCCATATTTAAATGAGCTTTGGCCCTGAGAAGACGGCGGCGTTTCTGGGTTGTGTTGACATTTGGCTTTACATAGCTTTAACTTGGATTTGTGGATGGCACAGCGAACCTTGTTCCTAGACAGAGATTTCTGAAAGTGTTCCTGAACCCATGCAGTGATTTTCCATACCCCCTGAGGGCCTGAAGATCACAAGGATTCAATATTGACCTTCACAATTTCGTATTGAGGAACATTTTTCTGAAAATTTTTTTAGATAGTTTTTCACAGATTGGTCTGGGTAGTTTTCCCGCCTTTTGTTTACCCTGTCCCAACTTTTCTGAGATGTGTTTCTGGCACCAGGTTCTAAATAAAAAAAAAATTTAAAAAAATCCTCAGGGAATGGAAGACGAGGATGTGATTTTATGGAGGGAAGAAAGAAGAAGGTGGGTTTCAGACATGGACCTCCTCCCAAACTTCAGTTATACCATAACCACTGTATATTTAAAGTTATGGAAGGTGGAAGGCTGATGCTAACTTATCTTTCTACACACTGCAAGACATCTACACCTACAGGCATGTGGTTAATTATCCTTACCTTCGGCGGTGTGCTATCAGCTACACGGTATGTAATTCCTAAAACTGCAGTCAGTGTTGGGGCAGTTAGTTAATAATGAGTCCAGTATTGCTGCTATACTGCCAGTGAAATGTCGTACAGGTAGCACATATCCATTGGGAAATCACATATGTGTGTAGCACACATTTAATACTGTGCTCTCAGAGATCTTTGAGAAACACAAATAAGTTACACCTGAGTAACTGTAATGTGATTATAAAAATCATGCCACGCCCAACACTGGATACAATATGGAAGACTAGTGGTTGGAGTATCTGAATAGAAGTGAGATGTGGAGAGGAGGATATTACAGGACTGGACGATACTGATGGAATTCTATACTGCACTTGCATTGCTGGATATACCCTGAAATATACTTGGTCAGTTTCCCAGATATCTTCAGTTCAGTGGAGAATCTCCTTTAGACTGCTCTGTAGTTGTCACACTCATCACAGCCACAGACCCTCTGGACTCCATTTCCCAGAATCCCCATAGGTCACATGTTTCTATGACATGCTTTCCACTTCGCCCAATCGTAGACTGATTCAGAGAAGACTGTTTTCACCTGTTGGTCATTAACTCTGTCTGCATTTGAACCCCTCAGTTCGTATCAGTTTGTGAAGGATTGGCTTGTGTTCTTGTTTGGTACCGAGCAGTTTCTTGTCATTTGCTACTTCTTTTTTTTTTCTTTTCTTTTCTACCTTTTGTTATGTGTTTTGGCAGTACATCTGTTTATGCTCGTTCTGGTTCTGGCCCGTTATTGTGACCTTTTCTTCTTTATCATTTCCGAGTGTTTGGTTAGTCACGGCCCTGTTCCAGTAGTCCAGAATTATGCCATGTATATTAAACACTTGGTGAACAAAGCTTGGGTAAGCAAGAAACAAAAACTAAACTGGGACAAGTGGCACGTGCTGGCCAAATACCTAGATGGATACCTGTATCCTCACTGCATGCATGCATGGCCAGTTCATTCAGCCTGCTTGTACATTAAGACTGACCACCTTAACGCATATGTACTATCACACACTAAGCCTGGCTAATTGAACTAGCTAGCTAACTCAATGCTGGTATGAGATTGGAGATTTCGGGGCTTTCCTCACTCTGACATGTTAGAAAGAAGAAATCTCAAGTCAGCCAACATCCCAACATGCTCAGGACACAGCACTGTGTAGTTAATCACGGCCGTGTTACGGTAGCTGAAGTCGGTTCTTTCTTTCTTGCATCGAAGGCTGAGGCGATCGCTGTTGAGTCCCAACCCCCTATATGAAATCAGCATCGGGGGACACAGTTTTCATAGCCCCATTCACCTCTACCCCCTTAAAGGTACACAAGGGGTGTGGTCTAGGAACTAGGTATGTTGGTGTTGTTTTACCAGATGGTCAACTCTTCTAACCAACACTAGCCTAAAGGTGTTTAACCCTTAACCTACAGCTCCATAGCCCTGATGATATCCCTTTCCCAGGACTCAGATCCTGCCATAAACGCGTAAAATGCAAATTCTGTTCCTGGCAATGCGGCTCTTTCCCAGACAGAGGCAAATTTCCAAGATTTTGGTAGAAGCCAACAGCAAGATCTGGAATTTTATTAAACGCTTGGTGAACACTTCATGCCACATGGTTACTATCTGCATCACTTTGACAAACTGGATCAGGCGAACGCCTTGGTTATTCAAAGCGCCTCAAGAAACTCGATTAGATCATGTGATGTTAGGACAGTTGAACAGTCCAATATCATGATAGTGATTAACAAACAAGTACATCGCGCAGCTGTATTCCAGAGCAGATCCGAAACAGATGCTGCACGTTGCAGGTTGTTAGTTCTGAGGCACAGGAAATCTCTGATCCAAGGCTTCTCCAGTTGCATGTTTACACCACGCACCTTCCATCACTTTCCTCTGGAAAGGTGAGATGGTTCGCGTCAGGTATGCCAAGAGTGAGAGGCATTCGCGCCTCTCTCGAAGCCTGGAATTTGTCCTCGATAGTGTTGTTTCTCTGGCCTGTGCTGAAAGAGGATAAGCTGCCAGTCAGATATGAATCCCTCTGGACGAAGAGGGGCCTTAAATCTTCCACCCAGATGAAAAGCGAGAGGCACAGAGGTCCATACGCTTCCAATCAAACCACAGCCTGTAAATGCTTCACGTTGTAGCTGGAAGTTCATAAATCCTGAGCATCGTGGTCACTCGATGTCCTGTGGTGATCAGGCTTTAGTACGGGCTGCCCTGGCTCGTTTTGCTTCACCTCCAACCTCGTCACTTTTTCTTCACGTTGCATGTTCCCAGACCCTCTACAGCTTTCCGTATTACGGAATTCAACTCTGACGTGATGGCTTAGCAATATCTCCCAGCTCCTTTATAGCACACACACCCCATTACCTACAGTGATGTCACTGTGGGCACCCATACATTTCTGATGATGAGCAACATGCCGTAATGAGTCTGAGAGTAATACCTCTCTGGCCTGCCAAGGAAAAGCCTGTGCCTAATTGGCCTTGAAGGGGGATCTCCCTTTTCAGGATGAGGCGATTGTTTAGGAAGGGAGGTCTGTCCATTTGTTATATAGTGGGGTGGAAGGTCTCAGCTCAGAACTTCATCCATGAGACATGTACACCATCAGAAATGGCCAACGAGTCAAAGAACAGTCTGACACCTGCATTGTCATTGGCCCTTGGGATCTACATCAGCTCCTCTAGAACCATGGGCTTCCCCACAGTGATCTCTGTCTCATCTCTGCCATAGTCCACAGCTGCAGACGCTCTCATTGGCCGGCTTCTCTTCACCCTCCATCTTAAGGTCATGGTATTAACTGGCATGGTGTCCTCTCTTCCTGCAGCACCAGCTCAGGAGCTCCTCTAGCGTAGCGTTCTTTGGCAGCACCTTCTTAAAGGCTGGCTGACCTGCATGTGCCATGTCTACTGTCCACAGTTAGCTGTAGATCCCCCTCTGATTTGACCTTCATTGCCCCCCTCAGTACAAAGCCTCCACTGCGTGCACAGTGACTCTGGACAGATAGGGCTGTGCATTTGCAAAGCGTTGGCTGACTGTCGTCGTTTGCATTTGCATAATGGCACTGAATTGACCATGTTACTGGCAATAATCTTTCTTATTGCCCCTTGGCGCTACCCACGGTGCTCTATGCTGTCTGCTCTGCATGGCCACACCCCCCACAAGTCCACAGCTGGCAGCGGGGCACCTCTGGGTGCAATGTTGAGTAAAATATATCAATTTTTTTATAAAAAAATAAAAATAAAGTACTAAAATACTACTTTAGGATAGTACAAAAGTACCAATCACCAGTGAGCCGATAAGTCAGAAAGTCCTTATGATAGCCCACAATGCTATAGATATTAGCATGCTGTAGGAATTATGGGTATTTCTTTAAAGAAACTTCATCTGAATGGGAACCAAAGATGCTCTTCTATGGCATTGCTTCAAGACTGTGTGAAATGAGAGCGATTCCCTGTGTGGTCTGGTCAAAACCCATCCAACAAAAGGCCCATGTTCGGTGGAGATTAAATGGTAAAGGCAGCGATCAAACAAGAGGCATCAGTCAAGTTTTTTGGATGCCCAGCCCGTTTTAGTGAATGAGTAAAGGCCTCTTAATAATGCCGTACAGTCATACATAGGAGGTTGTTTGAGTTTATAGGGTCATTAATTCCACGTAGAAATCATTATTTTGGGTGTAACACTTCTCAGACGTCTGCTTTCAATTACGTGTCATTTTGGGAATCCCACATTCGCTGGCAAGGCCTTCCAGCATCCAATATCTCAAATCCTTTTCTTGTTATGCCAGTTACGAGACTCCACCCTAACACCTCTTGCCTTTGCCGCTGCAGAGTGCAAGCCAAGAGTCAATCTCGTGTTCGAGCAGCACCCCAGGCTTTCTATCCTGAACTGGGCCTGTAGAAATGCTTCCATTGCATGAACATGCATGTCTTCTGGTAAAAATGTCCATAAGGTTTTTCAGGCAAGTGTTTTTGTATTGAGGATTTTCTACAGTATATAATATTACTATGATAATACTATGTACTTTAATTCAATTCAATTAAAAACAAATAGACACAAACAGTATGTGTACAGGACATGTGCTGAGTGTAGAGCAGTATCAGTAAGTGGTTGTAAACAGTATGGATATATAAAGTGTACAGTGCAGGTGGGAGTTCAGGTAACTGCTAAACTGCTTAGTACAGATGTTCAGTATAGAAAAATAATATAGATAAATAAAAACAAAATAAAAACAAAAACACAGCTGGATGTTCAGGTATACAGGTTAGAGCTAAAGTGCGGTGCAAACAGTCCTGTGAGCTAGTGGAACTAGAACTCAGTAGCAGTCTTTAGTGGTGTAGTCGTGTTCTGGTAGCAGTCTTTAGTGGTGTAGTCATGTTCTGGTACCGGTCTTTAGTGGTGTAGTCGTGTTCTGGTAGCAGTCATGTTCTGGTACCGGTCTTTAGTGGTGTAGTCGTGTTCTGGAGTAGTCTTTAGTGGTGTAGTCATGTTCTGGTACCGGTCTTTAGTGGTGTAGTCGTGTTCTGGTAGCAGTCATGTTCTGGTACCGGTCTTTAGTGGTGTAGTCGTGTTCTGGTAGCAGTCATGTTCTGGTAGCAGTCTTTAGTGGTGTAGTCGTGTTCTGGTAGCAGTCATGTTCTGGTAGCAGTCTTTAGTGGTGTAGTCGTGTTCTGGTAGCAGTCTTTAGTGGTGTAGTCGTGTTCTGGTAGCAGTCTTTAGTGGTGTAGTCGTGTTCTGGTAGCAGTCTTTAGTGGTGTAGTCGTGTTCTGGTAGCAGTCATGTTCTGGTACCAGTCTTTAGTGGTGTAGTCGTGTTCTGGTACCAGTCTTTAGTGGTGTAGTCGTGTTCTGGTAGTAGTCTTTAGTGGTGTAGTCGTGTTCTGGTAGCAGTCTTTAGTGGTGTAGTCGTGTTCTGGTAGCAGTCATGTTCTGGTACCAGTCTTTAGTGGTGTAGTCGTGTTCTGGTAGCAGTCTTTAGTGTTGTAGTCGTGTCCTGGTAGCAGTCTTTAGTGGTGTAGTCGTGTTCTGGTAGCAGTCTTTAGTGGTGTAGTCGTGTTCTGGTAGCAGTCTTTAGTGGTGTAGTCGTGTTCTGGTAGCAGTCTTTAGTGGTGTAGTGTTCTGGTAGGCACTGCTGTGTGACCAGTTTGACAGCTCTGGGGTAAAAGCTGTTCCTGAACCTGGTGGTTCTGGCTCGGATGTTCCGGTACCTCTTTCCAGAGGGCAGAGGTTGGAACAGGGGATGGCTGGGGTGTGTGGGGTCTGAGGATATGTTGACTGCTCTCCTCAGACGTCTCTTGTTGTAGATATCCTGTATGGGTGGGAGGGTAGTTGCGGTGATGCTATTAGCACATCAGTTTAAACATGTTAGTGTTTTTTATTGCTAATAAAAGAATATATTCAGTTATCATATTAATAACTATAAAATAATAAAGTTTGTCATTATTGGCAGCAGACATCATTGTATAAAGGTAAACCTCAGTAAACCCGAAAATATTCAACATAGCTATTTAATATTTAATTCCATAATTTCCTTCCAGTATGTGCACAAGCTGCAGCGGATAAGCAACCTCTCACAGAATCAATTAAACATGGAACTTGACCAGCTATATACTTAGGAATAAGTGGAAATAATTGTCACTTCAAACCCCTCTTTTAAATCCATCAAAATGATAATAAGGTTTATGGAAGTGAGTAAATGGAACCGGTTACAGAGCACGGCAGGCCATGACTCACCGACTTAAGTGTGCGTTTGGCCGCGGAGGCTTGCGCAGAGGTTGACGCAAATGAAATGTGTCTGAGAGACTGAGCTAAGCCTCTTCCTGGCCTGGTCCACCACCATGCCGAAATATCAGTCAAAGAGCAGGTCAACTGCCTAGCTCTGCAGGATCGGCCCCAGGAGCTCTCCCACTGATTTAGCAGCGCAGACTGTTCTTGTCTTGTGGACTTTTCAGGACTGTGTTTCATGTGCTGCTTGGCGTGGCTGCGCGGCGAGTTTGGATGGAGATGGCCTGATTGTGTGGAGCTCGCATACCTTCCCATGAGGTGCGCAACCTCTGCGTGAACCCCCGCCCGTCACTCAAAGAGCGTTCACACAGTGAACGGCTGGGAAGACAGACCATGCGCCTGACCCCAGATGACCCATTAAGCTAACCCAACCTCGTGAGGTGGAGCGGCAGGAGGGGGGGTTATTCGGGGGCTCCGTATGTGTTCTATAGGGCTGTCAAATGCTGAAGCGCAATAGCGAGGGGTGCAGCGCGTCCACATGACTTTGAAAAATAAACCGTGGAGGAAAATACTGGGATTGAAGCATCGGACTAGAGGCCTCACATTCCGGAGAGGATCCTGACTATGGATGGCTTGAGGGGTCCGATTACTGGGAGGACTCTACTAATTATAAAACCTTCTAATAATCTGTTATGACTTTATTAATACGGTTCCTCTGACAGCACTTTGTTGAGCCCTTTAGCTGAGTCCTGTTGTGCTTAAACGTTCTCCGAGTCTCCGGTTTGACTTACAGTGTAAACAGCGCTGAATTCCTCTCCTCGAAATGCTTTTCAGCGTTCGAGTAAGCGTGAGCTCCATCCATCATAGAGAAGCTTTGTTTTTTCAACGCACACTTAAAACTCCGAAGCCCGGGGAGAGATTTACTCGGGCGAGTTTTGTAAGGTAATCATGTTTTCCTCAGTTGTCTGGATGGTGAAATATTGCATCATGGTCCCGATGTACTGCAGCGAAACGTGTCAAAGGTCTTTCACGGGCAAGATGCATTATCATGATGGATTTTGTTTTCAGTGACTGATTTGGCACACAGAAGGACGTACATCACTCGGGAGGGATGCGTTTTACTCACCGTGCCACTCTACATCAAGTATTATCTGTGGTTACAGCCCTGGGAGGAAGAAAGATAAGCTAGCCATGATCGTGAGGACTAGATAACCCAGTGAGGTCTAGCCAAAAGCTCGTTCTGGTTCAGCCCATGGTATTCACTTTATAGCCAAAAGTATGTGGACACCCCCCGTCAGGTGTTTCAGCCACTTCTATTGCTAACAGGTGTATGGAATCAAGCACATAACCATGTAACTACTATAACAGGTATCTCCAAAATGGCAACTTTACAGGAGAGGCCAAAAAGCTCATTTCATTTGAATGGAAGTCAATGGAACCAGACGTCTTTCCAAGCTGTTTTGGGCCATTTCTGTTGGTCCATTCTTCATGAAATTCACCGCCACTGTAAACAGCAATTCATGTGATCCAATGAGGCATAAAAGTAAAAATCAACAAAACTGGAGATACACGATTTCCTTTGGACAGCGACGATAGACAACTAGCCGTAGAATGGATCTTAGGATCGTGGGATGCTGCCTTCACCACATATCAGTGTAATTTATGTAATGCTAGATCTGCCCCAGTGCTATTACTGTGACGCTGAAGGCTCTAGCAGTGTCAACGCCTCAGCCGTTTAGCAGGAGGCAGTGCAAACTCTCAAACCAGCGCCACCAAGTGCTGAAACAAAACACCTGCAAGTCGCCTATGCCGTGTTGCATCACTCAGAATTCCAAACTGCTTATACCTTGGGAATTTCAAGAAATGGAACTAAGACTACCATCCACAAAGGCAAGTCTTCATTGGAGTGGTTTAAAGCATGCCGCCGCCAGTGCCAACTCTTTATTTATGGGCATGGTTTTGGAATGGGATGTCCAATAAGCTCATAGCTGTGATAGCCAGGTGTCCACATACTTTTGGCCATATAGTCTATGATGTAATGAAAGTGACGTTGATGGGTCTTTTAAACTTTGTGTTTAAGTAAAGCTTCAGTAACACTATAGAGTAGGGCAGCGTTTATAAGGTTGCATACACCTACATAGCCCCCTCATGACAACGGACATAAATCTACATCTACAGCTCAGGAAAAATTTAGAGCCCACCTGTAACTGATCAGCGTCTCTAGGTGTACAGGTTCTGGGTTTGTGTTGGACCAGAATTCCTCAGTCCTGTTTGATTCTCTACACTACTGGAACCATGTCTCCCAAACTCCAGATCAGATATTGTATTAGATCTGTGTATTTAGAAAATCACTAATGACCTCCAGAAGCCTGTTTTTAGAACCATGCTCGCTGTGCGTTTCACCCCAGCCACCGCTCGCCAGTCTCTCTGTAGGTCACTCGAGGTCATCTTACGGTGGGTAAGGGACATTGGAATGAGGTGGCGCTCATCACGGTCAGTAGAGAGTGGGTTTGGCCCTCTGCCAGTCTGTAGCTGTGTTGTCCTGTGTGTTTGCTGCTGGACCTTGTTCATATGAACCAGATGCTCACTGTATCTGCCAGTGAAGCTAGAACCCAACCTTCGGTTCCTCACTGAGAACCTGCTGTACATGTGGAGAAGAAACGGGAGTGGGCTCTGATTTATTTCCAGAGCTGTATAAGCATTTAATTCCATATGCATCATTTCTCATAAATGTTGATGGTATTTTTCTTTCAATGGTTACGAGCAGACGCATGCTTTAAAGGAAGGGCTGCATTGGTTGTTCGGTTTTATGGTTTATGTTGACGTGGGGTAATCCGGAGAACCTATTGACTGTGCAAATATTCATTTGACCATGCAAATATTTCTTTGACTGGTTCTTTATTGAAGGGTTGCCTTTACTACCGGGCAGGGAATCATTTTGAATTTACGGTCTGGGGTAAATGGAATTATGGCACGCATACATAAAATAGACCTTATGCTGAACAATGTTGGCGTAGTCCTTTAATAATGAAAGGAAGAATAAAATGTTAAATTAAATATTTAGCTTTTTCTGGATTTCTAGATTACATGGACACGGCTTGCCTAAAGCCCTTGACTAGGAGAGCTAAACAAATCTAAATAAAAGTGATGTGGTATTGGCTGTTCTTGGCCTTCAGTAATTTGGTTTAGATGCTGTAATTCTGACACTTGGACATGTCCAGCGTCCTACTTCCAATGTTTATTCTGACCTATTTATTGGTAAATTGGAAACAAAGCTCAAGGTCACTTTAATCAACCCCTGGTACTTCTCCAGGCCGTCGATGCCTTCGTCATTTATTTCCCGCAGTTAGCATTATGGAATTATTTCCACGGGCTAGTCACAGTATTCAAACAACAACAGTTTGTCTTTTAGATGTTTGGCATTTTGTGAAGTATACAAATAAACTATGTTACACATCCAGCATTTTTCAAGAGCCATAAGAAACACATGTCTTGACCGTATCTGTAGTGCATGGTCCATTACTACAAGCGATAATGTCCCCGTATGTAGAAACCCTGCTGGTCAGTGCTGGTCAGTGCTGGTTGACCGGCGAAAACCTGCTCAGAACACAACAATCGACCAGCATCATGTATTTCAAAGATGTTTACAAACATAGAATACCCACCTATAGAGTAATCCAAAGGGGAGGGGCTTCAGTATCTATCCATTGATGTCGGAATAAGGTGCTACAGAATGCCTTTGATCTGTAAGTTCAATATTGTTCTTTGATACATAAGAAGTATATGACTTTGGTTGGGGTGAAAATGGTCAGATGCGATTTTACACACCCATTTACACCCTATGGTTTACCTCCAGAAAGAAAGGAGCTGTTTTACCATTTTTGATGAGCTCATGCACAATCTAATGAGCTCAGCTCTGATTGGCTGGTTTACAGCGAGACTCTGTTATGATCACACAGAAGCAGCATGTTGATACAGATGAAATTAAATAACCCTCTGTGTAATTATGCTTATACTACAGTACATAGTTAGCTATGCTAGTTACTTGGAGCTAATGCTAGTAGCTAACGTTAGCCATGGTAGCAACTCCGGTAGCTTTCTGGATCTATCTGGATATCAACACACAGCAGATTAAAGTTGATCCTCAGTGTGAAACTCTGAGTTGAAGATGATCCGCTTCAACGCTGATTCTAACATGCAGCATGGCTGCTACTTACAGGCTGCCGTTGGGGTTGTGATGCTAATAAAGATGGAGCTGCTCCTCTTTTTAGTCTCTTCAGTGTTAAACAAATGAACACAGCTGCTCCATATTGTCCAAGGTTTGATACTGTCTGGAGTGAAATGTGCAGAGCAAACTACAGGGGTTGGACAATGAAACTGAAACACCTGTGATTTTAGTGTGGGAGGTCTCATGGCTAAATTGGACCAGCCTGGTGGCCAATCTTCATTAATTGCACATTGCACCAGTAAGAGCAGAGTGTGAAGGTTCAGTTAGCAGGTAAGAGCACAGTTCTGCTCAAAATACTGCAATGCACACAGCATTATGGGTGACATACCAGAGTTCAAAAGAGGACAGACTGTTGGTGCACGTCTTGCTGGCGCATCTGTGACCAAGACAGCAAGTCTTTGTGATGTATCAAGAGCCACGGTATCCAGGGTAATGTCAGCATACCACCAAGAAGGACGAACCTCCACCAGCATCACGTAGTGACCTGGCCACTATCCTGCAAGAAGAATGGCTTAAAATCCCTCTGACCACTGTGCAGGACGCAGTATATGTCATTCCCAAGACGAACTGACGCTGTATTGGCTGCAAAAGGAGGCCCTACACCATACTAATAAATGACTGTGGTCTAAAACCAGGTGTTTCAGTTTCATTGTCCAACCCCTGTAGATCTTGTTAAAGATGTGGGAGCTGAGGTTAGCTTTCTTTTTGCCAGCTAGTTTTGCAAATTTTCCAGTCCACCTTAAATCGTGTACTATATAAGCTCTTCAGAATTTAAGGTGGAAAGAAACATTTGATTAAGAAGCTGGTGAGCAGAAACTCAAAAACTACAGCCTCATGTAAAGATGAGCATCAGCCGTGCTTGCTGAAAGTTTGATTACACCTTTTCCAAGGAACCAATGCCGACATCCCTTTAACAGCCCGGGATGGTAGATTTTCCCACATAGCTCGCCATTTTCAATGCTGTTGTTTCCTGGTTGTATGTAAATGTTGGCGGTGTAAATATTAATGAGTCAGGACTGTTACCTAACAGTTAGGATTTTTTTTAAATGACCCGTTTTCCTCTTCTGCGAATGCGGGATTTGTATTTGGAGGAGGAACAGCAGTGTTCTAGGATCATAGTGTCTCAGTGTTAGGGATCGAACTCTTCCTATTCAGCTATGCCAATATAACTCCAGTTTTCCATCGTATGGAAACCTTTGGCACCTCTAACAGTGAGTTTTGGGTTGCCAGGTTTCAGAATGATCACCTCTGGTGATCTACCACATAGGCTACAGAATCAGCGAATGCAGAGCAGGTTGAAAAAGCCTCAGTTAAAATATATCCTATATATACATATATATGTTTCTTAATTTATGCAAATTCTGCATGTCCCCCGTGTCTTCAACATATGTTTTTCCCCTCAGTGCACACAGTGATGATTTTAGCACCACTCTTCATCTGAGAATTTCATCATCGTGGGCTTGGAAGCAGCAGCTGCCGCGGGATTTCCTCTTTATGACAACCTGGAGACTTGGAGCCGCATCAAGGACGACCGTTACACCAGAACAGGTTGCAGGAACGTGATCAATTCCAAAAAAGGCCAGGCTGCGGAACGAGCGTGCCAATATTCAGACCAGCTTCGCCGTTCGCCTGCGTTAGCTGTGCTCTCTCCGATTGCATCAATCAGGAGTTGAACTCATGGTGAACTTCATAGCACACTTCAGGAGACACGTTCTAATTTCTCCACGGCCAGTGTAGTATGCGGGCGGGATAATCCTCAGCCAAACCGGTGCAGGTGTTGGTTTACTTCATTAAGAGTATAACGTCAACCAAAAATGCTAACAATGAATAAAAGCCAGCAGGAGCCGTTCAGGATGATTTCATCCGCGGGGCGCTAAAGGGCCATTCGTTATGAGCACCGTTAGCACTTTCGCATGAATTACACTGAAGCTCGAGACAAATTAAGCAAAGGAGTCATATTTCTGTCTGCTAACTTGAGTTGTGTTTCATGAAACTCGTTTGCCATGGACAGGACACGGCGAGTGTTCAGTATTTTATCTGAACGAGGTAATATCGGCCAGGTCATACATGGTGGAACCTTAGGAGTGAAGGCCTTTGGGGCTGTGTCAGTGCAAACTGTGCTAAGTTGAGCCATGCTAAGTGTTACAAGCCTTAGGAGTGAAAGGTCCTTTGGCCTGGCTATAACGAAGACTCACTGTGTGTGTTGCTATTTGTGTGAGACAAACTACGTAAAGCTAAGTTGAGCCAAAATGCTACTGAAGTGTTTCAAATCACCTTGTCAGTCCAGTGTTCAGGTTTATATGTTGATGGATAGATGTCCACAGAAGAGCGAGACCCAAGGAGGGAGCCAACCTCTCTCTGGAAAAGTCCAACGTGCAGCATTCAATGCACCACCATTGCTCCGTTGCTCCAGCCAGCCATTTCTAGTTGAGCCCACAGTTGATCAGACCCCAGTGATTGGCGCCCCCATGTGGTTCAATGTGGAAATCAGTATCTGCCCCTAGCCAATAACATTCCCTAACATAAATGTTACAGGGGGTTTATTGTTTATAGTTGCTAGCTTTTGGACAGCTTAGATAAATAATGCTACCATGACATTGCTAGCTAGCCAGCTAATGTTCCTGATAGCAAGAGGATAGTGGACCACTGCTAAACGCTGAAGGCAAAGCTAGCGGCCCACTGGCATCTTGCTAACTGTTTTCTGGCCAATTTTTTGGTGGTCATATAGAGCTTTAGACAAAATACCACTTTTCACTGATTTCCTTTTACAGTGCAATTTACTTATTTATCCTTCATTTCTTGTTTTTGTTATTGTTTATGAACAAGTTTAGTAACTAATTTATTCCAACAAAAATTTCCCAAAAATATTTACAAAAGGAAAAATGCTTACATCAAGCCATTATTAATTTTATGTTTGTATATTTTATTATATATGTATATATATATATATATATATATATATATATATATATATATATATATATATATATATATATATATATTAGTCTTAGTTTATTTTTTCAAAATAAAAGTCTCTTTGCATATAAAATCTGTTTGAAGTGTTTAAAAACTAGTTGAACAATAATCTGGACAGTTCGAGGGTGGATCAGTAGTTGCAAACGGTTGGCAAGGTGCCAATATTAAACTCTAAGGTTTGACATGTGAATGAAATCAGTTTCGTGCTCAGCCGGTCCTGTGATGTAAGCAAGAATGGGCCTTATCTCTGTACCTGACTGACCCAACAGCCATGATTGTGAACATTCAGTGAGCAGTGGTGTCCTCCATGAGTCATCCTGTTAGTGCAGCACCATTGGCAGATGGATGCACCACACAGGACCACGTGCTTAACACCACGTCACCGTCACCAAAGACTGCAGTGGTGTCGTACCAGACTGTCATGGAGTCACTCAGAATGGCAGCGGGTCATCTTCAGTGACGAGTCCCGCTTTAGTCTTGATGGAGACGACCAACGAATCCAAATGGAGGCACCGTGGTCAGCACCAAGATGACCGGTTTGTTGTCATTCCACCTCCACCCCTACCGCACCATCCCTACTGCACTATCTGCAAGAACTGTGTGAGGATATTCAAGCTGCATGGGATGGATTATCACAGGACACCATTAGGAACCTCTACAGCTCCATACCGAGACGTCTGGCGTGTTGGGTTAGCAAACATGGCGGCCCGACGCCATACTGAGAGACAGACTTCTGTATGTGTAGCTCAATAAATATTGATCATATCAGTCTAAATGTATCATCAGTTATTGATCCTTTTCACCTTTATCCTCCTTCCCAACACACCTGCACTGCAGTCCCACACTTCCTTCAGGGCACAACTATGCTTTTGAAGATGAGTGTTTCAGGCCAGTTGACCGATACATGCTAACTATCTGGGGCTAGTTATGAAGCTAGCATTCCTGTCTATAGTGTTATGATTTCATTCACCATAATGAGCAATATTAGCACTGGTCTGCAGTACTTGAGACCAATTCCATAATTGCCATGTACTGTATTTCTGTTTATTGTATATCTGTTTTCACAAAAGTCTCCACTGAGTTTAAATACTCTACCTGAATGAGGTAATATTGGTCAGGTGGAAACCCCAAGGCTGCTTTATTGGAGTGCTTGGAGCTAGACCTACCAAGTAAAACAGCATAGACCAGCCTGCGTTCCGTGTTTATGTTGGTCTAGTGCTGGTATAGTGTTAGATGGCCATGCCAATTGACCAGCGTCCAGACATATGCTTGTTTTGCTCTTGACCATGCTGTCTTTTGCCTAACCAATGCTTGCTTAGCTAAGTCTAGATAACGTAGATAGGTTCCTAACATTTTCTTCCAACTCATGGCTCACACAACTGACCACAAAGCCTCCCAGGGCCCACAGGGTTTTACCGACAAGATCTTTAACATGCAGACAAACATAAGTTTATAAAATCAAAGTCATTTTTAGCTTCATTTTACAAAATATCGCAACACAATACACACAAACAACCCTGATGTTAGCTGATGTTCTTTGGCAGCTAGCATGAATGCTGCATGACTTGCTGAAACAGGAACTTGTGCTCCCGTATCTTTGTTTCAGTTTATACTTGGTTTTCTCAGTCCGGCACACAGTGGCTGTTCCACTTGTAGGTGGTCCGGCCTCCCCTGCTAAAAATCCCTATCATAGACCACCAGGAATTCCATGCTGGTTTAAACGGATATATGCTGGATCATGCTGGTCTAGTGCTGGAGTACCTACAGTATGGTCATGCTGATTGACCATCGTATCAGCATCCAAAACACATCATTTGCTTGTGGTCGTGCAGTTTTTCTA
The DNA here is from genome assembly GCA_024036415.1 of Prochilodus magdalenae. NCBI lineage: Eukaryota > Metazoa > Chordata > Actinopteri > Characiformes > Prochilodontidae > Prochilodus > Prochilodus magdalenae. The sequence goes on along the minus strand of JAMWET010001991.1, from coordinate 27,492 downwards.
GGGGAGGTCAATGCTTTCTGTTCTCAGTAGAGCTACACCGGTGCTAGTTAGCCATTTGTTTGTGGCACGGGCTTTATCTATTACAAAGCTTGCCAGGTTAACTGAGTCAATGCTACGTAGCCCGACAACTAATGTGATCTTATGTTGACCCAAGGATGGCGTAACACTATGCTACCTACACTAGCTAGCTAGCACACCAAAGTCAAAGTGCAGTGGGGCCATTCATCATCATCATCTACTAGGGTGGCCACATGTCTGTTTTTGAACTATTTAAATTTTCACTCACAAACAATATTAAAAGAAATGCCTTGCATTCATTGGTTTACCAAGGTCATGTGACATCATGACCCGCCTAACGTTTAACTGCAGGTCAGCCTTCTACATGCTAGTCAATTAGTAAGCTCCCGTGTGACTCACGAATGTCATCCATTCCACCCAATTAGGTGAGAGCCCCACCACTCTGAGGCCCACCACTGAGGGCATAAAGCAAGTCTCCCCTCAGTTCGTATATTGTATATATCTAAACAAGGCAATATCTGTCAGGCCTTATACGGTGGAACCCAACAGGCTACTTAATGGATGTGCTTGGCCCCCAAACCGCAGTGTAAGGAATACTGTTCAATGAAAGATTATATAGGTGGTCAGGGAATTGCATTGTCTTGGATGAGGAGCCTCTACAGCGTTACCTGAGGCCTCTTATGGGGGAAGCAGTGGTCTCCATTTGCGAGTGGACACAATAACATTTTATATCATCCGTTCAATCATCAGAGCAGCTGTTGGCCAGCGGACGCCAGGCCTTTATTGATTCTGGAATTAAGGGGCAGTCGGAGATTGCCTACAGTGGAAACAGAACGAGGAGGAAAAGCACGTTTCTCCACGTCCCGAGGAGGAGAGGGAAAATGTGGTTCGTATCAGGGAACAGTCCGAACGCTGCATCTTCACTCACAAAATATGCACAGAATGAAACACTCCTGAAAGGTATCGACAGGTGATGGAAAAAGTGACTGCTCGCAAATGACTGTTCTTATGTGGAATTCATGGACGCATATGGTTTGAGAGAACCCTGCGAAATGGTATGATTAATATGCTGTTTTGGGATGTATCACGCATCCACAGAGATGGTCTGTACATGAAATTATTCATCATCAGAGTTGTGGGTGTGTTTTTTTTTTTTCATTGGCGTTCGGCTTTTTAACCAGTGTGGGTTAACTCTGAGGTGCCTGGACTTCTAGTCTCCAATAAATGGAATCTCTGACTAAAAATCCAGAGCTCAGCCTACATGCTTGTTAGGAATCGAAGCAGGGATGGCAGCGCAATGCCAGGCTACCTTAGGATAGAACAGAGCGTCTACATTGCCATTGCACATGAAACAGAGTTAGCAACCTCCTTCCTAGATGCTACGCTCACCGGACAGAAATGAGTCACCTTGTGTGGTGAAGATGGTAGTAACTTCAGGCGCCTCTCGTTCCATGTGTGGAAACCGGGTCTCAAAGCAGATGTTCATGATTGTCAAAATGAAGTGACTGCATGTGGGCGTGGCCAAAGACCATAGTGTGAAGGAAGTAGCTGAATCTGCAGGTGTATCGAAGCGTACGGTTGTACGGGTCTACCAGCGGTGGATACAATCCCAGTCTACAGGGAAGGCGTTCACCAAATCTGGCCCAACTGACCAGTTCTTTAAGTGGCTGAACGTCGATCCGGCCTACATCCAATATATAATCTAGTTAATAATATAAAAATAAAGCAAATAAAAATGAATACTGTAAAAATTGTATATCATATGTGTATAAACTGCGCCCGGCAGTAGTATGTAATGCAGCAGATCAGCTTTGCACAGCAGAAACAGAACCAGTACCAGGCAGGAATACAGACTAACTAACTAATATACAGCTTTGGAGAAATTTAAGAGCCCACCTGTACCTGATCAGTGTCTCTAGCTGTACAGGTGCTGGGTTTGTGTTGGACCAGAATTCCCCAGTTCTGTTTGATTCTCTACACTACTGGAACCATGTCTCCCAAACTCCAGATCAGATATTGTATTAGATCTGTGTATTTAGAAAATCACTAATGACCTCCAGAAGCCTGTTTTTAGAACCATGCTCGCTGTGCGTTTCACCCCAGCCACCGCTCGCCAGTCTCTCTGTAGGTCACTCGAGGTCATCTTACGGTGGGTAAGGGACATTGGAATGAGGTGGCGCTCATCACGGTCAGTAGAGAGTGGGTTTGGCCCTCTGCCAGTCTGTAGCTGTGTTGTCCTGTGTGTTTGCTGCTGGACCTTGTTCTTATGAACCAGACGCTCACTGTATCTGCCAGTAAAGCTAGAACCCAACCTTCGGTTCCTCACTGAGAACCTGCTGTACATGTGGAGATGCTGATTGAAGAAGAACCTGGAGTGGGTTCTTATTAATTTCCAGAGCTGAATACAAGCTCAACTATAAGTTAAGTCAGTCGCAACCCACAAACGTATGAAATGGTGGAAACTTGTTGATGTCAGTGCTGTGCTTGTTAAACTAAGAGCTCACATGTGAACATATCATCGCTGTCCGAAAAATATAAGGATCTCCAAAATGGCTACTTTACAGGAAAGGATCTGAATGTTATTCAATGGAACCGGACTTTATAAATCATTTTCAGACCATTTCAGTTGGTCCATTCATCATATAAATTTCACACAGTGTAAACAATGGCTGCTGAGTTTGAATAATGGATAAAAGGCAAAATCGACAAAAATGGAGATCCATATTTTTCATTGGGCAGCGACGACATGCACAAACATATTTCCATCAGCCTAATCGTAGCAGTGCTGTGCGGATTACTGGGTACTGTTATTTTCTTTGCTCTTGACCATGTTTGGCCATCTATGGCCTCAACTAAAGGCCTACACTTTAAAACAAATGAGTGTTGTAGAGGTGACATATTATACCCCTCTTTCAGAAGTTAACACAGATCTCCGGGGTCTCAATGAAATGTCTGTGACATGCCTTGGTGAAAATACCACAAGGATGACGCACCACGGCTCTCTTCTGCTCCTGTCTAAACAGCCCTGATCAAAAAGGCGGCTTGAGTGCTATTTCCTATAAATGACAATGAGCCACTGCCGACCCTGACGCCATCTTTCACTTGGGTGCACACGTTCTTGCGTTGAATCTTTCGTTATTCCCACGTTGATCAGACGCTCGGTACTGATTCCTCTTTCTGGAAATGCTTTGTTGCCAATACCACGTCAAGGCGGATTCTTATTCTCCATCTTCTTGTTTCCTATTCCACCTTAAATGCTGCAGCAGTTAACAGCGAGTTGCCTGAGACACGTCACTGCTTCACACTGTTAACACCGTGTAGTGTGTTCAGGTCTTCTATCAGAGCTAACACTCTGTCTGAGCTGAACTGCTGCCCATCCTGTGCGGTCTGATGCTGGTACTACATCTGCTCTGACTGGGAGCCACTGCTGGCCTTTAACCCCCACGGAGCTCCTGGCTGTCCTGCACTGTGGAAGCCTGGCCTGCGTCCTGCTGACCCATCTGATGATCCAGCTACTTAATCAGACTAATCAGACATTCATTCCTCCACCTTACATACACTGAACACTCCTTTCCTGTGCTGGTCTGGTTATCTGGGTTCCCCCTCTGTGGCCCTTGGCTTGTTCACTGGGGCCTTGGACACCAGATTCTTTGTGAAGCTGCTTTGTGAGAACATCTGTTGTAAAAAGCGCATAGAAATAAATGTTGACGTGACTTAACTTGACTTTTAAGGTGGGACGGGAAAAACAAGAAGCTGGATAGCCTGTTATTTAAGTCAACCGACCTTTCCGAAGGAGGCTTATTAAGATATATTCAGGGGGCTTATTTAAAATAGTATTACATGCCCATCATACTGACCTTATCTCCCGATGCTGCTGTAAGCTGAGTGGTCTTCCACGTTAGGCTGATTTCACTTGCCAATATGCACCACTTCACTGTTTAATACCATCAGTCTGTTTGTTCCACACTGATCTGAATGGTTGACTCCCAGAAGTCCGACTGGCTACCCCTTCAGCGTCCGTCATCGTGCTGAGTACAAGACGATCCACCTGCTTTGATTTAACCACTTAAGAAATCATGTAAAACCATCCCAAATATTCAGTCTCGCTTTCACTCGCCGCACTGACGTGACTTGGACTGAAATCCTTTGTCAGACTTTTAGGCATAACAGCCGAATTCATATTCTGTTCGAGTCCAAGTACAGTTTATATTCAAGCCAAATATTTCACCAATCAACCCATCAAGCCTCATGCGATCCATGATTGTGATCTAAACAGTATGTGGAGCACTTTAAAACCATTCCTACAGCCATTCGTGGGCTCTGTCTCTACTTTCTCTGTCTGCTATGATGTATGTAAAGAGAACAGGGTCAGATTTAAACCTGTTTGTGAGCAGATCTATTTTCTCATTGAAGGTTCTAGGAAACAGCACCAACGTTTCCCAGGCCCTGTGTTCCCTCTTTGTAACTGTGACCACATAATGTTGACTGGGATCTCAGAACTACTCCATAGATCCTCTTATGCATGTATTATGGTCCGGTATGATATATTACAAGGAACTGAACATAGAACCCTGGGAATGTAGAACTCTGTGGACATAGGACCCTGAGAATACTAGGCCCTGAGAACATAGAGTCCATTGAAGTACAAGAAATCTAAAATCCTGAGAACATAAAAAGGTACATAGAACCCTGGGAACATAGGATACAAGTAACACAACACCATGAGAACATAGACACCTGAGAACATAAAGCTCAAGGATTATGTAGCCCTGGAAACCCTGTAACCCTAGGGTTCTGTGAACATAGAACCATGTAAAAATAAGACACTGAGAACATAGGACCCTGTGGACATGGGACCCTGAGAACTTAGAGTCCTTTAAAGTCCAAGAAATCTAGAATCCTGAGAACACAAAATGTACATAGAACCCTGGGAACATAGGATATGAAGAACACAACACCCTGAGAACACAAAAGTTACATAGAACCCTGGGAACATAGGATATGAAGAACACAACACCCTGAGAACATAGACATCCGAGAATATAAAGCCAAGGGATTATAGAAGCCTGAGAACATTGGGTAATTGGAACATAGAACCTTGTGAAAATAAGACACTGAGAACATAGAACTCTGGAAACATAGGGCCTAAAGAACAGAGCACCCAGAGAACAAAGGAACCTGATAGTATAAAGTCCTGGGATTATAGAACCCTGGGAACATAGGATTCGAAGAAAACAGCACCCTGAGAACATAGACACCTGAGAACATAAAGCCCAGGGATTATATACCCTGGGAACATATGGTTCTGTGAACATAGAACCTTGTGAAAACAGGACACTGAGAACATAGGAATATAGAACCCTGGGAACATGCACTACATGGCCAAAAGCGTTAACTCGTCTGCCCTCACACGCATATGAATTTCAGTGACATCCCATTCCTAATCCATAGGGTGTAATATGATGGCGGCCCACCCTTTACAGCTATACCAGCTTCAGCTCTTCTCGGAAAAGCTTTCCACAAGGTTAGGAATGTGCTTCAGGGAATTCTGACCATTCTTCCAGAAGCACATTTGACACTGATGTTGGACGAGAAGGCCTGGCTCTCAGTCTCCGCTCTAATCCATCCCAAAGGGGTTCTATCGGGTGGAGGTCAGGACTCTGTGCAGGCCAGTCCAGTTCCTCCACACCAGACTCGCTCACCCATGTCTTTATGGAGCTTGCTCTGTGCACTGGTGTGCAGTCATGTTGGAACAGGAAGGGGCCGTCACCAAACTGTCCCCACAAAGTTGGGAGCATGAAACGGTCCAGAGTCTCTTGGTCTGCTGAAGCGTTAAGAGTTCCTCTCACTGGAACTAAGGGGCGGAGCCCAACTCCTGAACACCACCCTCACACCATAATCCCCCCTCCACCAAACTTTACACTCGGCACAGTGCAGTCAGACCAGTACCGTTCTCCTGGTACCACCAAACCCAGACTCGTCCTCAGACTGCCAGACTGTGAAGCTCGATTGGTCACTCCATAGAACACGCCTCTACTGTTCCTGAGCTGATCTGAAGGCCACCTGTAGTTTGGAGGTCTGTAGTGATTGACTCTGCAGAAAGTTGGTGACCTCTGCACACTATGTGCCTTAGCACACAGATAGCATCCTATCATGACACCATGCTGGTACCATGATACGATACCATGAGCTCCTGAGAGCGACGCATCCTCTCACTAATGTCTGTAGGAGAAGTTTGCATGCCTAGGTTCTTGATTTTATTTTTTGTGGCCATGGAAGAGATTGGAACACCTGAATTCAGTGATTTGGATGGGTGAGTGAATACTTTTGGCAATACAGTGTAGAACCCTGTGGTTTAGAGCCGCCACCACTGTTTTACACTCCTAACAGCTACCTGGAACCTACTTCAACTGCAGCTCATATTCACAGTAAGTGGCATATCTAGAACCTCAAGTAAAATGTTTTTCTCTTCAGATTGGTTCCCAGACATGCTTCCTATTTAGGTTGGTAGTTAGTTTAATGTGTCGTTAATCTGATGTGTAAGATGTATTTATTTCACTGACCACTAGGAGTCACCATCATTGCCTTAATCTAAAGAGTAAGGCCTTCAGTCCAGCTCCTGAAGTCCCAACCAACACATGACCAATGGGAGAGATCCCTTAGCTCTATCTACCTAGATACCCCAGAAAGGACGATCCAGATTGGACGATTTTTCGGTTTTTAAAGCAAAATCTTTCCAAGCACCAGATTACACACATGCACACGCACGTAGTAACATGCTAAGCCAATTAATACAATTATCTCTGCCAATTTTGGGAACTCAATAATGCCTTCAAGCCGAAACTGGAAAACGCAATACTGTTAGGACGTGGTGTTCTGATTCAATTTATATTTTACAGTCTAAACAAGAAGGTTCTCTCCAACGGTTGAGCAACGTCTCTTTAAAAAAGATGTTGTTGTGGTATTTGATTAGGTAATGCTGGAAACATGTTGCTGGCTAGCAGGAGCGTCTGGCACGCGCGATGCTTCTTACTTAAGAGTTCTTAGGGAATCGTCTGAAGTTAAGAAAGTAAACTATGAGTGGAGACGTACCTCGGACCCTTCGTTTACTGGAGGTCACGTGTTTCCCATATTCTTCACTTCCAGAAGACATTCGCGTTATCTTATCTCAAGATGCCACGTAAACACTGTATCTTTAGCTGTCCCTCGCATTCCCTAACTCCGCACTGCGAACCCATCTGTGCTGTCTCAGGGCACCTGAGGTAAAGACGAACAACTGATATTCCTGATGTTCCAAATTTAATATCAGTACGAGGGAACAAAGCTAGCGAGAGGCTGATGTCATTGCTGCATAAAATGCCAGAGCGATCCGTTAAATAATAAGAGGCCCATTGACGGACTCTAACTCACAGAACGAGACTCCCCAGCTGTGAATAATTACCATATTCGTGCTGATGTCGTCTTTGGCAGGACGCTCCATGTTTCTAGCTTTGACTTGTTTGTTCATTTTTAAGACAAACTGCACTTTTCCATGTAAACCTCATTAAATAAAGTCGTGTTGGATTTTCATATTTCTAATTTGCAGCTCCATCAAGAGTACAGTTTGAATTCGAAGCAATAAGATTCCTATTTATTATGTGCTGCTTGGAGACCACCCATATTTGGTCTTTTTATTCTGATGTTCAGGCCCACTGGCTTAAGTTGATAGGCTGCAGAGGCTTATTTGGTAAGTGTTCAGTATGGTGGAGCATTAAACACTGATTGGAAAGTGCTTATTAAGCCTTATCAAGCCAGTAGTTGGTAGGTGAATGGCCAAGTCAAGCATTTTCCATTTCTGTTTCAGTATGTGTATTAAACATCACAATTATTTGCACAGTCATTTTAGTCACCTGTTATTATGCCCTTATTAAGCCAGTTAGCTGATACTGCTTTATATAACTTGACATTGTTACGTGAGGACAGGACGAGGAAACCGGATGCAAGTGCAAGTATTTAATGACAACAGGAGCAAAACAAAACCAAAACTGCTAGGACAACTAAGAAACAAAACACCACTGAGGGACAGGGATACGGCTAACAGACAAACCAGACAAACAACCAACATGGAGACAAATGACCGACAGGGAGACAAAACACCAAGCAAGACTACAGGGAGTATAAGGGAACAAGGACTAACAAGGAACACTTGGGAAGGGGCGGAGCTACAAACCAAAGACAGGTGAGGGGCTTGACAAGGGGACGGAGAAGGAGGAGTCAAAAACCAAAACATACAGAAGCACATGGAACAGGACAACAAAGAGCACATGGATGTGACAAGACAGAAACAGAAGGCCAGAGAAGACAGGCATGAGCAGGACAGGGCAGGATGTGACACATCCAGGGGGTGGTTTTAGACCACAGTCATTTATTAGTATGGTGTAGGGCCTCCTTTTGCGGCCAATACAGCGTCAGTTGGTCTTGGGAATGACATATACTGCGTCCTGCACAGTGGTCAGAGGGAGTTTAAGCCATTCTTCTTGCAGGATAGTGGCCAGGTCACTACGTGATGCTGGTGGAGGTTCGTCCTTCTTGGTGGTATGCTGACATTACCCTGGATACCGTGGCTCTTGATACATCACAAAGACTTGCTGTCTTGGTCACAGATGCGCCAGCAAGACGTGCACCAACAATGTGTCCTCTTTTGAACTCTGGTATGTCACCCATAATGTTGTGTGCATTGCAGTATTTTGAGCAGAACTGTGCTCTTACCTGCTAACTGAACCTTCACACTCTGCTCTTACTGGTGCAATGTGCAGTTAATGAAGATTGGCCACCAGGCTGGTCCAATTTAGCCATGAGACCTCCCACACTAAAATGACAGGTGTTTCAGTTTCATTGTCCAACCCCTGTATATAACAATACTGTATAACCACAGTGTGTTTCAGATTGCTTTTATGGGTGCACTATACGTCATAATGCGACCCGTGCATGCCATAATGGAATTCCGATTCTTATTGATATCTTAATGAACCACCAGTTAGATCGGACCTACTCGCCTAACTTCAAATCCCACCCATCTTTCAGGTGCTCCGCATAATTCAGTGATGGAGATGTAAACCGAGTTACTCAGAGTGGTTTGGTGTGAAACGGTTTGATTGTAGAGACTCTGGTTTCTTTACAGTGGTGGTGGTGAAGGGTCATCATGTCTACACCACAAATACAGATTTCATCTACCGTCCCAAACCTCCAGTGCACCCACCCGTCCTCTTGGTTTTCATACGGAATGTTGATGATGGTAAAACAGTGGATCCAATCTGAACCCAGACTCTTTTTTTTCTTTGCGGTTGTTTTGCCTCACAACACCCTGCATGTAAATATCACCCCACCAAAAACAAACACGCAGAGCGTTCTGAAGGCTGTTGTGAAACAAAGTCAGGCAGTGCGTTTATAAACCGCTTCATGCGACTGCTTTCTGTGAGGGAGCTACGGTTTGGAAACGAGGTTTCCTTTGGGGACTGTTTTGCCAGTGTGTGGTCCAGAATCTCCTCAGTGCTAATGTAGAACAAGGTGCCAGGCTTCAGGGAGCAGAAGGAGCTTTTAGAGGTGGACGTCTGGTTCCCATCACCACCACTGTTAACACTAGAACATTTCAAGGGACTTGTTTCCATGTTAATCCCATAATTATGCAAATCTATTCAAAATATCTACTTGAACTTTAACTAAAGCAGTGAATGGGCCTTAACGATGATGAACTAGGTTTACTAGCAGAGCTTCTAGTCCATATCCGACCTGTTTCTTTAAATAAGCGTGTAAATAATAATTAGCTGGATGTCTTTATATTAGTGCACAAATTAGAATCAGAATTTCTAGCCATTTGCCATTTGTGCTTGCACTCGAAGGCCATTTCGACCTAATGAACTATGGTTTAGTGGTTCTGGTTAGGCTTCGTAGAACCTTGGTGCTATCCAGGGAACCAGATTACATTTGCACCTGTTTTTTTTTTTTTTATTGGAACCAAGGAATGTCAAAGTACAGGGGTTGGACAATGAAACTGAAACACCTGTGATTTTAGTGTGGGAGGTCTCATGTCTAAATTGGACCAGCCTGGTGGCCAATCTTCATTAATTGCACATTGCACCAGTAAGAGCAGAGTGTGAAGGTTCAGTTAGCAGGTAAGAGCACAGTTCTGCTCAAAATACTGCAATGCACACAGCATTATGGGACATACCAGAGTTCAAAAGAGGACAGACTGTTGGTGCATGTCTTGCTGGCGCATCTGTGACCAAGACAGCAAGTCTTTGTGATGTATCAAGAGCCACGGTATCCAGGGTAATGTCAGCATACCACCAAGAAGGACGAACCTCCACCAGCATTACGTAGTGACATGGCCACTATCCTGCAAAAAGAATGGCTTATCCCTCTGACCACGGTGCAGGACGCAGTATATGTCATTCCCAAGACCAACTGACTCTGTATTGGCCGCAAAAGGAGGCCCTACACCATACTAATAAATGATTGTGGTCTAAAACCAGGTGTTTCAGTTTCATTGTCCAACCCCTGTATATGGCATCAACAGAGGGCGCTGCAGAGGTAGTAAACAAAAAAGAACAGGGAAGAAAGATAAAGGTGACCAGGATCAATAACTGATGATAAGTTTAGACTGATATGATCAATATTTATTGAGCTACACATACAGAAGTCTGTCTCTCAGTATGGCGTCGGGCCGCCGTGTTTGCTAACCCAACACGCCAGACGTCTCGGTATGGAGCTGTAGAGGTTCCTAATGGAGTCCTGTGATAACCCATCCCATGCAGCTTGAACATCCTCACACAGTTCCTGCAGATGGTGCGGTAGGGGTGGAGGTGGAGGGACACCAGGCCTTCTGGACATGTGACAACAAACCGTTCATCTTGGTTCTGACCACGGTGCCTCTACACACAGATTCGTTGGGCGTCTCCACCAAGACTGAAGCGGGACTCGTCACTGAAGATGACCCGCTGCCATTCTGAGTCACTCCCTGACAGTCTGGTATGACACCACTGCAGTCTTTGGTGACGGTGACGTGGTGTTAAGGGCAGTCATCGTAACGGTCTGCGTTACGGTCTCACTGAATGTCTGAAATTGTGGCTGTTGAGTCAGGTACATCGATAAGGCTCATCCTCGCTGACGTCACATGCACAGCTGAGCATGAAAACGGAATCATTCGCATGTCTCACAATGTCAAAGCTATCCATCCAGTTTCCTTCCTGCCGGTTTATCCCTCCTGGGTGCAGCTATTTGTATTAATATTGGTTTGATGATGATGACCCTATGTCCAAAAGAGTACTTGCAGTGGAGAGTGCTTATACTACTTGTAGTTGCTTAGTATTTGTAATGAGTATAAATAGCTTGGATGCAGCAAAGTGTCATTTGTTTGTTGGAGGTTAAGAATCTAAATAATTCAGTAATTACTGACAGTACGTCACTGTCTAAACCCTTAACACCACTTATTAATACCTATGCACCAACCAAATGTGCATAAACAATCACTGACAAACTCTAATGCTCATAAGGGCCAAGCATCACAATGCATTAGCCATCGTTTGTATAATATTTGGCCAGAAGGTTATTTTTTTGTATATTGAAAAGTCTCTAGTGCAATGTGAAGAGCGATTACTGCGATTACGTCCTGATTCCGGCGGGAAAAAAGCATTTACATTAAGAGTTTGTGAGTGGTGGAGCTTGGCATGGTGGAGCCTGAGAAAGCACTAAACCGAGGTTGTCAGATTTCTCTCACCCTTAGCATCTGACCTCTAAACGTTGGTGTGCATCTAAAGCGGTAGGGCTGTGTCAGTATATCACCACTTGGAGATTTACAGCTGTGCCTGACAAAACATCCAACCAGAGCCAAGAGTCGGACGGCTGAGCTTTCCAGGGTTGTGAGGTTCAAAGCGGAATATTAAAATCGTAATTTATACATCACAATACGCGGATAGGTCGTGCAGCTCGGGCTTTTGCGCGCTGCACCGCACTTGGCTGGTGCAAATGCTGCGACAGGCCCGTGACGTTGCGTGCTGTCACCTCTTCAGGCTTTAAGCTGAGAGCCGCCGTTGTTTCGGGCCAGAATTTTGACGTTAGTGGAAGGAATTTTGTCCTCGGTCCTTAGAGTCCACTGGCCCGTTCCCTCTTTTCCACTGAGTTTTACAGTAGGGGCAGGTTCACTCGTGGCTGACATCTGGCCAGATCAGACCCAGTGCTCATAAAACACATACTACCTGCAGATATATCAGCTCCTTATTATACGTCGCCTTGCTTTAACCCCTTAAAGGAGAAGCTTGGCGTTTTCCTGGCGTATCTCTGCCTGCTGCTCGACAGTAAGCTGTTGGAGACAATAGGGGAATCCCAGCCATCTTTCCATTTTAAAAAAACCTAAAAAAATTAAAATTCCCAAAAAAAATACCGCGTATTTAAAAGGCTACGAAGTGTACAAAGTCTTTCAGAGTGGTCTGGCGTCGAATGCCCTGTTCGAGAAAAACTTACCGAGTCAGAATTGTTCACAGCGGTGGTGAACCAGATGTCTACCGCTAAAAGCTCCCTCAGAGAAAGTCATTACAAACCCCATTTCCAGAGAACTTGGAACCTTTTGTAAAATGCAATAGGAACAAGAATCTGTCAGGACCTGTTTGAATGACTTTGTTTACGTCTTAGCCGTTGAATTACTCCGAAATTTATAAAAAACGGATGGAATTCCTCTTTTACATAAAACATACACTCATCTGCAAAACAATAGCTGCACAAATAGTTGCACCCAGAGGAAATCAACCGGCAGGAATGAAGCTTGGTGGGTAGGTTTGCACGTGTGAAGGAAACAAGGGCGGACCTTATCGCTGTACCTGGCTGAGCCAACAGCCACGACTGCAGACGTTCAGCAAGCAGTGATGTCCTCCAGGGGCTTCCTGTTAGAGTGCCAGCACCATTGGCAGGTGGCTACACCAGGCAGGACTGCATGCACGCAGACCGCCATGATGACTGCCCCTAACACCACATCAGCGTTGTCATGCAATGGTGTCGTCCCAGACTGTCACTGAGCGATTTAGAATGACAGCGAGTCATCTTCAGTGACGAGTCCTGCTTTTCTCTTGGTGTAGAGGACCAGCGAATCCGTGTGCGGAGGCACTTTGGATGTCATGTCCAAAAGGCCTGGTGTCACTCCACCTCCACCCCTACCGCACCATCTGCAGGAACTATGTATTATTATTATATTGTATTATAATAATAATATTATTATGAAAATTTTATTATTATAACTATGTATTATTATTATATGTATAGAATTAGACTACTGTAGAAATAGACCTGTGTAGAAATAGATTACTGTAGAATAGACTACTGTAGAAATAGTGTAGAAATAGACTACTGTAGAAATAGTGTAGAAATAGACTACTGTAGAAATAGACTAGTGTAGGAATAGACTAGTGTAGAAATAGACTACTGTAGAAATAGACTACTGTAGAATAGACTAGTGTAGAAATAGACTACTGTAGAAATAGTGTAGAAATAGACTACTGTATAAATAGACTAGTGTAGAAATAGACTACTGTAGAAATAGTGTAGAAATAGACTAGTGTAGGAATAGACTAGTGTAGAAATAGACTAGTGTAGAAATAGACTAGTGTAGAAATAGACTAGTGTAGAATAGACTACTGTAGAAATAGACTAGTGTAGAAATAGACTACTGTAGAATAGACTAGTGTAGAAATAGTCTACTGAGGGGAGTGGCTGTTATACAGTCTGACGGCGGGTGGAAGGAAGGATCTGCAGTATCTCTCCTCCACACACCGCGGGTGCAGCAGCGGGACACTGAAGGAGTTGCCCAGTGCTTCCAGAGAGTGGTACATGGGGTGGGACAGGTTCTTCAGCATGTGTTTGAACTTAGTCCTCATTCTCCTGTCCCCCACCACCTCCACCGGGTCAAGATGACACCCCAGGACAGAGCTGGACTTATTGATGATGGAGATTTGAAGGATGATGATTCTCAAGAAATAGAGGTTTTGGCGTCGGCCCAGGTCTTGGTACCCTCGCAGATCCTGCCTAGACAATAGGCCCGAGACCAAGCTGGTGATGGTGGAGGCGAAGGAGCAGAACGTTAAAATGTCAGCACCTTAAATCAGCAGAACAGGAACCGAAGCTAAATCCATATAAAGCCAGGTAACCGTCTGCGGCTAGCCAGAGTAATGAATGAATGAGTGACATAGCACCGGAGTTTTCCCACTCTAAAGCTTTCTCGTCTTCTGAGACTCCGTTTTACACTTTGTTGGGGTTTCATTGTGTAATTACATTTAAGGAGCTAAACTGTAGTAACAGTTTAACAGGTCCAGAGGTCAAACCGATGGCAGGATCAATGTGGGGCGCTCTGAGGTGTTCCTCACAATCACCAGATGGAAAACCGGCCCCTCAGAGCTGTGTTGGAAGTCTAACTGGGACTCCTGGAACCAGCTCCCTCTAGAGCACTGCAGAGAACGGCCCAACTGTTTGCACATCGTTATGGAATCAGGAAACGGCTCTTTTAATTCGTTTGTTGACATGTCGTTCAGAATGAGCCATTGCACATGGACATCTACTTCGCGTTCATTTTTTCATAATGAGCTTCACGCCCTGATAATTGTTTTCACAGCTGACAAACTCCCTTTAATATATGAAGCATATAAATCAAAGCCAGTCAGCAAGCACACGGTGGTCCATCACCCGAGAGAAAGTAGTTACGTCCTTACAGGCCATTTTTCCTTTACGGCAGGAGAAAGGTCCTATATGGACGGTAGCCGGACTGCTAACTTCACCCAAAGGCTCGCTTCACCCTGCAACCATAGACATACACAGTAGGGATCCTGATAACCAACAGGGGGCGCTTTACTGAAGCCACCATATCGCCTTCCCATAGACTTGCATTGAGTTTGGATGATTTTAAGTATATGTAAATATAAATATATGCTTTTCTAATTATAATGCATGTATTGTGTACACTCATCGTCAAAAGAACAGCTGCACAAATAGTTGCACCCTGCAGGTGGGTGAAATTTGGTGGGTTGGTTTGACATCACGAGATGTCACGCTCAGTAAGGACATGCCCTATCGCTGTCCCTGACTGACCCAACAGCCACGATTGCGAACATTCGTTGAGCAGGGATGACCTCCATGAGCCATCCTGTTAGTCCCAACACCCCTGGCAGATGGCTGCACGACATTGGACTACATGCGTGCAGAAAATTTTGCCGACTGCCCTTAACATCATGTCAACATCGCCAAAGACTGCAGTGGTGTTGGGCCAGACTGTCATGGAACCTCTACAACTCCATACCGAGACGTCTGGCATGTTGGGTTAGCCAACACGGTGGCCCGAGGCCATACTGAGAGACAGACTTCTGTATGTGTAGCTCATTAAATATTGATCATATCAGTCTAAATTTATCATCAGTTATTGATCCTGGTCACCTTTATCTCCCTTCCCATCAAAACTGCACTCCCACACCTCCTTCTGGGTGCAGCTATACTTTGGATAATGATTTTGTACTACTGCCTTTGGTGATGTGATGGTAGCATGCTAATCGCTAAATCGCTAACAGCCTAAAAGGCTTGGGGGTTGTAATACTTCCCAAAGAACATGATAAAAAACTGTGGGAGATTTTTTGGGATAATATGCGAATGGTTTTTCAGACTTACTGCTGGTTTAATCATAAGGAATCATATTCTACTTTGTGGTTCTCTCTCTGTGTGTGAAGTTCTCCCCATGTGTACGGTCAGGCCTGTTCAAGACCTGTTATCCAGAGAAACACGCACTCAGAGAGTTATGACCATATATTGTTACAAATGTCTTTGATGGATCAAGTAATAAATGAGTGAATAAGGTTCAAAGACCTAGACCTGATTGTGGCCTTGGCCAGAGATCCATTTTTAATAAAAAATGTTATTTTTTAGGTTAGAAATAATGAAGGATTTTTGGTAATGGAAGAAAATTAGTGACGTCAATTATGATGTCAGAAGAAATGGTCTTCAAAGAAACAATGTATTCCTAATGACAGGTTTGAAAATAATGGTATTCAGCGAGGTCATGATGGCAGGTGATACGCAAATATTGGTTGGACATGGACGGGGTTGCAGATATTTGGCAGGGGCAAAGAGAAGTCAGACTGATGGCCCTTCCTTGCCCCAAGAAAGATATAAAAACTGTGCTACTTTGTTGGATGATCAGTTGTTTCTGGCTCAAACCAAGATTAAGGCGTATTTGATTGAGAAGTCTGCAAAAAACAACTGCTACAATGAAATACAAAACAAAGATTATTTTACATACGTGACTTACCAGCTTCAAATGTCTCCGTGGTGTAGACCTGCCATAAGCAGTTTTAAATTCAGCGCTAAGAACTGAACGTATAGTCAACTTCGGCGTCATGTAGTGATTCCCAAAAAAAAAGTTAGCAAATATTAGCATCATTTTAAAGACGGAGCAAAACTTACTTAATATTGTCTCCGTGGTGCTCCTCCAGCTCTCCCGAACCTTCCCAAAGCCATCGCTCGATGACGTCAGTTTGCTCAAATTCGTTCGTGATCCCTGAGTCAGTCAGCATCGTCTTATATAAAGTTATGTACGTGAAGCTTTGCCCAAAATAAGTTCTAAGTGCTTTTTGCAATTTGGTTTTTGGCTATATTACGATCTGGTTTCTGAACTCTGCTCTGGTTTATCTACCTTTCTTTCGCCTTACCCTTTGTACTTGGTTGCCTCCGCTGACTGCTTTCTCCCGTTTTCGACCTGTGCCTGTCCCTGACTACGCTTTCTGCCTTACTCTTGCGCTAGTTGGTCATTGTTGCAGAAATAAATCTGCTTTGAAATTAAAGAAAAGCGTCGATACTTTTTTTGCCTGACAATATTACAATATAAACACATGCATATCGTCGCTGTCCAATGAAAAACAAGTATCTCCAAAATGGCAACTTTACAGGAGAAGCCAAAAACCTCATGTAACTTTAATGGAAGTCAATGGAACTGGACGTCCTTCCGAGCAGTTTTGGGCCAGTTATGATGGTCCATTCAGATTCCCACTCAGCATAAACATCAGCTGATGTGTTAATATGATGCA
Source organism: Prochilodus magdalenae (assembly GCA_024036415.1). Taxonomy (NCBI): domain Eukaryota; kingdom Metazoa; phylum Chordata; class Actinopteri; order Characiformes; family Prochilodontidae; genus Prochilodus; species Prochilodus magdalenae. The sequence goes on along the minus strand of JAMWET010001991.1, from coordinate 10,387 downwards.
TAAAAGTAAAAATGGACAAAAGTGGAGATACATGTTTTTCATTGGACAGCGATGATATCTTAAAGGGAATGCTAACTGCTAAGACATAGAGGCCCAAATATGGTCTACATGTCCAATACTTTATTTATTATCACAAATAGAGTCGGTTATTCATCCGGGTCATGGGGTGAGCTAAAACGTATCCCAGTGCTCATTGGGTAGAACGTAGGAAGCACTCGAGACAGGACAAGCTACCAGTCCATCGCTGGGAAATCTAACTCCAACTCCAAGTTCATGGGACAAAATACATAAAACGTCACCTGGGACTGAAACGTATCTAGTAGTGTGTAATCCCTCCATGAGCATGGATAACAGCTGTTGTGGATTTGACATGGGCTGGACAAGTTGATGAAGGTCACATCAGTGTTCAGATACTCGTGTACCAAAGAACTGCGCTGTTGGGCCAGACGTGGTGGATGCCCTCCCTGGCACAGTCCTGCGGAGCACATCCTGTAGACTGGGATTTCATACCTGTATGACCATATGCTTCTTAACATCTGCTCTGGAGCCATTTTCCACACATCAAAAGAGACATTCACAGCACCGTACCACCTCTTCTCCAACTATGAATCCCGTCACACACACCCCACAGGTATTTATAGCCCCAACCTCCCAGTGCAGCACCATCTGCAGGAGCCTGAAGTTGCTACCACCTTAAAAACGCAAGGTGATATATTTTTTAGTCTGGTGAGCTTATATAATTGAGTCTTTAGCTAGAACATCACATAACTTAAAAGAAGACTTTGTAATTGTCTTGTTTTCCGTAGTGTCCCACAGCTGGCTCAGTTGGCAATGGACATGTAGGGCAACATGGGAGGCTTGGGATGCTGTAAGAGAGACTGGTTCCTCCACTGATGTCATGTTTAATAAAAGAGCACACTCATAAAATGGTATGTTTCCCGCATCTCTTTCTTTGCCAAGACTTTAGATACTCCCACAAACTGCCTGAGGACTGCAGAGGCAGCATGGTAAGGGCGGGCAGTGAAGTAGAAAGGAATTATCGTTTACTGGGATAACGGACATTCCAAAACCCCTGCTGTGAAGAGGCTGGGGGCGGGGTTTGGGGGTGTGGGTCGGCTAGGAGGTTGGAGGTTGTGCCCCAGGGACTCTGCTCAAACTACATACGTCACTGATTGACCATGTAGCGACCCTGCTACTGGGTTGATTGATTGAGCAAGTTGTGTTTGTTAGTATTGGTGGAGATTTCATTTTACTGTTGGGGGGCGTGGGTTGGGGGGGCGCCAAGGTCTCAAGAGCAATTCCTAAGGAGGACAAAGTCAGTTCAGGGCAATAATATACAATATAGATGTTACATTATCTCTCAGAAGATTAGTCTGCTTGTCTACCATATTGGAGCAGTCAAGATCCACTTACAAATAAACACATGTGGATGAATCATTGCAGGACACCATTAGGAACCTCTACAACTCCATGCCGAGACGTCTGGCATTTCGCATTAGCAAACATGGCGGTCCAGTAAATAAATATTGCCCGTATCAGTCTAAACCTTTCACCATTTATTGTTCCTGGTAAACTGTATCTTCCTTCCCAATAGCATTACAATCTGACGCTTCCTACTGGGTGCAACTTTGTTTGGATGTTGCTTGTAATAAATTGCACTCGCAAAGCTTTTGCAAGCCTTAAAGAGCGTCTAAAATGGAAAACAAGCTTTGGTTCAGACATCTGTCAAAATAGTGAGGCTGAGGTGTACAATGCTGGGCTACAGGACACCGCAAAGCACCGTGAACGTTGTACAGAACCTTGGTTAGGGCTTTAGGACTCGATTAGGACTGGCATACATGGAATCTACACCCAGTAGATCCAATAGTGATGTGTTACTACACCCTTGAACAGATAGAAATGTGTGGAGGAGGTAGAACCCCATCATTTGGCTCACGCTGTGCTAGTAAAAATGTTTTAATAGCTCTAGATAAGTAGGTTCTTGACTCGAGCCTCTTGACGCTTTACTGTAAACTGTTTAACTTTGCTGTGTTGGCTTTTTCCAAAGCTCATTCACAGAGAAGGAAAACGTGTGGAGGCCTCACAAAGACCCTATTGTTGTTTGTTGACTAAAACATGAGTTTGATTTTTGACAGACCTCGCTCCTGCCTGCCACAAGACGTTCTACAAGGCATCAGCACGCTCTTATGTCATTAAACAAATGATAATGGTTATATTGTGAGGCCGTCACGCAGTGTTTGACAAGCTGGCATCTGATATGGATATAATTACTCCCATAGATGACTAAAACGCTGCACGTTTTTTCCACTTTGCACACTGAACACGTTCAGGTGATACATTAACGTCCATTACATCAGTGCATCACGAGAGGCAGGGATTCTGCTTACTACAACGTTACCTCATGGAAAGGGAATGCCACCAACAAGTCAGCATGTCTGTGTAAGTAGATGGTTCGAATACAGAGAGAGTCATTCAGAGTGGTTCGGTTTCAAACACTCTATTGCAGAGTGGTGGTAATAGGAACCAGACGTCCACCTCTGAACGCCCCCTCACAGACAGTTATTACATAAATGCCTGACACGTTGTTTTATGATAGTTTTGAGAAGGTTTTGGCCGAAAACATGTTTTTAAATTAGTCCTGGTGGAGGGATACATGCAGGGTGTTGTGAGGCAAATTAGTCCCCAAAGAAAACATCTTTTTAAGACTTTAGATTTTACCATCCTCAACATTCCATATTAATGCTTGGAAGTGTAGCACCGGTGGGTTTTGGATAGACAGGTGACCCCTGGGTCCCTGCACCACCACAAAAGGTCAGCATGCCAAAACCTGGCTTAAATAACAAGCAGAAGGAATGTTCTGCCAGAAAGGTTCAACAGGCAAAAGCCAAATTGAAGAGTAATGGTACTTAAGGAATATTAAGTCTTTGGCCCTTTCCAGGGCCCGGGTCTTGAAGCGTTGAGACCCTCGCAGATCCTGCCGGATATGGATGGCAAGGGCAGAATCCACTTCCTGGGCAACAGGGCCGGGACCAAACTGGTGGTGGTGGGAAGAGAATGTTGAAAGGTTGGCTCTTGAAAGCAACAGAACAGGGAGGTAAGTTGTGATTGGCCGGAGGAATGAATAAATGAGTTACATAGCACTGGAGTTTACCTGGCACAGCTAGCGTTCACATGCTAGAACCTTACCCCTGAGACTCCTTACTCCTTCTCCAACTCCTTATTGGCCAGTCATGGGCTGACGGCTAGGAAACCAACTAGTTTGATTTCCTGAACCGACAGGACACACCCGACAGGACACAACCTCACCACCAGTGAATAGGGCTGGCAACTGCTCCACTCCAAAGTTCAGTCTTAGAAGCTGGTTTAACATTTTCTGCTTCTCACCATCCAACTAAACACATGGAGTGGTCAGTCCATTGTTCTAGGAACACCAGCAGCTTCTTTGTTTGATGCGTCTGTCTCCTGTTCTCAGTATGGATTGTCTCGAACAGCTACGCATCCTTTCAGACCCACAACACTGAGTAGTCTTCTCACAGTGGAAGGATAAATAGAGAATGTTAATGTTTTCAGATCTGAAGCAGGCGTGGAGCTTGATGTTCTCCTTTCTCTCACAGATGAAAGCTTTAAGTGCTGGTTCTCTGATGGCGACAGTTTTTTGTTGGTCCGCCAGGTCTTCCAGGTGGTTGATAGGTGCTCTGTGGCTTATAACCAGCTTTTGAACGTTTGGAAATGTACTTATTTTTACCCTGACCTCCGTATGCAAGTACAGGGGTTGGACAATGAAACTGAAACACCTGTGATTTTAGTGTGGGAGTCTCATGGCTAAATTGGACCAGCCTGGTGGCCAATCTTCATTAACTGCACATTGCACCAGTAAGAGCAGAGTGTGAAGGTTCAGTTAGCAGGTAAGAGCACAGTTCTGCTCAAAATACTGCAATGCACACAACATTATGGGTGACATACCAGAGTTCAAAAGAGGACAGATTGTTGGTGCACGTCTTGCTGGCACATCTGTGACCAAGACAGCAAGTCTTTGTGATGTATCAAGAGCCACGGTATCCAGGGTAATGTCAACATACCACCAAGAAGGACGAACCTCCACCAGCATCACGTAGTGACCTGGCCACTATCCTGCAAGAAGAATGGCTTAAACTCCCTCTGACCACTGTGCAGGACGCAGTATACGTCATTCCCAAGACCAACTGACGCTGTATTGGCCGCAAAAGGAGGCCCTACACCATACTAATAAATGATTGTGGTCTAAAACCAGGTGTTTCAGTTTCATTGTCCAACCCCTATAGATATATACAGTGGGGCAAAACAGTATTTAGTTAATCACTGATTGTGCAAGTTCTCCTGCTTAGAGAGGTGAGAGAGGTCTGTAATTTTCATCATACCCTTCAACTATGTGAGACAAAATGAAAAAAAAATTCACATTGTAGGTTTTTTAAAGAATTCTCATAGTTGACGTGTACCTATGATGAAAATTCAAGACCTCTCTCATCTTTCTTAAGTAGGAGAACTTGCACAATCAGTGGGTGACTAAATACTTTTTTGCCCCACTGTAATCTCCTCAGGCTTATCTTGTACTAAATGGGTGTTTTGACTGAAAATGTAATAAACTAAAAGTAACTTTTAAGACTTAAAGGCTCAGTAACAAAAAAAAAGACCCCGTTAAATTGGAAAATGGTGATGTAAAACTGACTTATGTTTTAGTACAAGAAATCACAGGCCTCAAAATGACACATGTTACTTGCACTTGAGTTCATCCGAATATGTAATACGCTTTTTTCCATACATATGATAAGTATCTACGGTCTTATCATCAACCATGACAGGGAATTGTGTGAATTCAGGCTCAGAGCGATGATGTTGTGGTGCCAACTCCAGGAAAGACACAACACACTGTCTGGTAGACACAACATGCTATCTGGTAAAACTGGCTAATTAAATGTTTTCGCCCCCAAGCTTTTCATGGGAAAGCTGTAGTTCCTTTAAGCAGTTGACGGATTGTCTGGGAATCCATGGGCCGTGCGAAAATACCACATGGTGGCATTGTAGATGTTGTGTCATTCTTTAAAATCAATTTGTAGCCTTGCTAAAGGCACAATGATTGAACGGCTTAGCCAGCACTTTCGCAAGAACCTAGGAGCTCATGTTGCATACATTCAGCAAGTTGAGGGCTGGACGGTACGTAGAAATGTGGTATGTAGGTCAACTTATCTCAACATCTGTTTTTATTTCGAATGTAACATCTTGCTGTCTCATAAAAAGATATCTTGATAACACGAAGAGCCAATTTCCAAGGAATAATATTCAAGCAGCAATATGGTTGTACTTTGTCCGCCCTATATTTCTATGCGTAATACATGAATGAAAATGTACAGCCTGGGTTAAACACTTTGCCAGGAGATGTGATGAGTTTGTAGAAAATCTGGTTTTGGAACTGATGAGTGGAGGTGGCCAAAAGGAGGAGGAATTTAAATGCCTCCAAAGACAGTTTATATAGACACGGTGACCTCCTCAGCCCCCGCTCTCATTTCTCTGAAGAGAATACTAACATTGAGGAGTGGTGGCTGAGAGTCGGACGGGAGTGATGCATGGAATCTCTCAGTGTGGGCTTTGAGTCAAGCCATAGCTCATCAGGTACACTTATACACCATCCGGTTATGGGGATTAAACTGGATGTGAGGAAAGTGCTTGCCAGGAGCTACATTTGTAAATCTTTGTGTAGATATACTGGACCTGTAATGTGGTTGAGTAGGGACATGAGGATTGGATTTGGTGAACTTTAAAGTGCACCCCTTGCTGACACACACATTCTCACAGCTAGTGTAGTAGTATAGTATATAGCTGGGTTATTATTGTTAATGGAGCAATCTGTAAGATGAGACAACCTAACAGATGTATACTCTAAACACTATAGGGGGTGACGCATCACCAGAACGGTTTAGCGTCCACACCTATCGTAAGAAACAAGGAAATGCACAGTTCCGCCACTGGCCTTTTCACTTTTAACTATTTAAAAAAAAACAACAACAAGTGTATCCAGTGGTGGAAAGCAACGCAACGCAACTCTAGATTTACCTCACGTCTGTTTGTTGCGGAACATGGTTTCTGGCTGCAACCGTTTAGCGGCGGTGATGATAATGATCACTTGCCAGGAGCCTTGGCCATTGCTGTGTTCATTTAGCCTTTCAATGTCTTCCCGCCTTTAATTAATTGATCTAATCATGAGGAGCTCCTTCAACAAGTGGTTAGAATATGCCACTGGAATGGTGCCAGATTTATTCGTTGTTTCATCGTCCAACGGTGTGGCATTTTAAATAAATGAACTGTTATGTAAACGCCTCTATAGATCGCTACAGGTTCTCATTGGGTTGAATGAATAACTCTAAATGTAGGGACTGTGGTATAGACTGAGTCTTTCCTAGTTTCTCATTAGGTAGAGTGTATAACTCTAAGCTCTAAATGTAGGTACTGAGGTATAGACTGAGTCTTTCCTAGTTTCTCATTAGGTGGAGTGTATAACTCTAAGCTCTAAATGTAGGTACTGAGGTATAGACTGAGTCTTTCCTAGTTTCTCATTAGGTGGAGTGTATAACTCTAAGCTCTAAATGTAGTTACTGTGGTATAGACTGAGTCTTTCCTAGTTTCTCATTAGGTCGAGTGTATAACTCTAAGCTCTGAAAGTAAGTACTGTGGTATAGACTGAGTCTGTTCTACAGTTTCTCATTAGGTCAAGAGTATAACTCTAAGCTCTAAATGTAGGTACTGTGGTATAGACTGAGTCTGTTCTACAGTTTCTCATTAGGTGGAGTGTATAACTCTAAGCTCTAAATTTAGGTACTGTGGTATAAACTAAGTCTGTTCTACAGGTTCTCATTAGGTCGAGTGTATAACTCTAAGCTCTAAATGTAGGTATTGTGGTATAGACTGAGTCTGTTCTACAGTTTCTCATTAGGTTGAGTGTATAACTCTAAGCTCTAAATGTAGGTACTGTGGTATAGACTGAGTCTGTTCTACAGTTTCATTAGGTTGAGTGTATAAGTCCAAGCCCTAATTGTAGGTATTGTGGTATAGACTGAGTCTGTTCTACAGTTTCTCATTAGGTCAAGTGTATAACTCTCAGCTCTAAATGTAGGTATTGTGGTATAGACTGAGTCTGTTCTACAGTTTCTCATTAGGTCAAGTGTATAACTCTCAGCTCTAAATGTAGGTATTGTGGTATACACTGAGTCTGTTCTACAGATTCTCATTAGGTCGAGTGTATAACTCTAAGCTCTAAATGTAGGTACTGTGGTATACACTGAGTCTGTTCTACAGTTTCTCATTAGGTTGAGTGTATAACTCTAAGCTCTATATGTAGGTACTGTGGTATAGACTGAGTCTGTTCTACAGTTTCTCATTAGGTGGAGTGTATAACTCTAAGCTCTAAATGTAGGTACTGTGGTATAGACTGAGTCTGTTCTACAGTTTCTCATTAGGTCGAATGTATAACTCTAAGCTCTAAATGTAGGTACTGTGGTATAGACTGAGTCTGTCCTACAGTTTCTCATTAGGTTGAGTGTATAACGCAAGTATTGCAAGAGGTTCTTGTGCACACTCCAACAGAGGAAAATAGAGCTATAGCAGGCGTTTCAGATCTGGAGTGGCATTGACAGAGATGCCAATTCGGTCATGTCAAAATGATTTTAAAATTGTAAAAATGTTACATATATTTAAGAAACAACACAGCAAACTTGAAAACTGTAAACCTGGTCATCCTAGGCTTGTGCATAGTGACATTGGGCAAACAATCTACTCTGCTCTATTAATGACAGGATCTCGGTTCATCAGGTACATGTTCTGACCACAGCTTTAAATTCAAACACTGATGAACTGTCAGTGAAATTAAGGTTTTGACATGTCCTGTCTAGTCTAGCCCCTGTGTTTCTCAGCTTTCTCTGGTTTTCTGTTTGTCTTGTCTCTTCCATGTGCCTTTTTCTTGTCTTGTTCCATGTGCTTCTGTTTGTTTTGGTTTTTGGCTTTTCCTCTCTCCACCCCGTGTCAGTCCCCTCACCTGTCCCTAGTTTGTAGCTCCGCCCCTTCCAAGGTATTCCTCATAAGTCTTTATCCTCTAATACTCCTTGTAGTCCCCTGTGTTCTTGCTTGGTGTTTTGTCTCCCTGCCTGTCGTTTGTCCTTATGTCGGTCGTTTGTCCTCATGTCAGTTGTTTTTGTAACCCGGTTTAGTGTTTCTTAGTGTTTTGCTTCTTTGGTTTTGTTTTGTCTTATTTGTTCTGTCCATTAAATCCTTGTGCCTATATCCTGCCTCCTTGTCCCCACGTGACAGATTTGAGGCAATGGCAGATTGCAACAGCTGCTAAGCAGTGATTGGATGATTGAGAAGCATAGAGCATAATAACTTGATGGATCTAAAAGAATGACTGTCACTGAGGTAGTTTCACAAAGCGCCCGAAACACCACCTGGAACAATACCTATGTATGCAATGCTGACTTTCATGTGGTTTGATTTTTGAGGTTACAAATCACGTCCACCTAATATTACTCATCCCAATGAGGAGAAGAGCTGCTTGTTAGTGATCTCCGCACTGTTCATGAATTGGAGATTTACCCTGCCAAGGAACGCCCAGGATTTCACAGTTTTCATATACAGCTTGTGTTATGTCTATAGAAATGCACTTGCCAATAGAACGGGATACTCTGGAGCAGCTGCACATGAGCCTAAAGACTACCACACACCGGATATAGCACAGTGTCACTTAACGTCAGGAAGCATATAATACAAAACACAGCTGGACTACATATAGTCGCAGTGAGCGCACACCCATGTTCACGTTAATTCTGTTGTCTGCTTGTATATAATATACAAAATAACATAGAACATTTTCAGCCTCACTTGTGAGTTTACACTGTTTGATATCGTAGAACTAACACCAACTCTGTCTTTGAGCTACAGTATAAGGTACGAGGTGAAAAATCACAGAGGAAGTAACCTTGACTTGTGGCAACAGACCATTATCATTCATCTGTTTATCTTAATGACTTTAGATTGGCTGCCTTTAAAGGAGCTAAAAGTAAAAAAAATATGTAAAATCAGTAAATAGAGTTTTGTATATAATTATGTGTTTTTTAAAAAAAAAATAGTGTAGGAAAGAAAAACATGATGAGAAGTGGAAAAGTTTAATAAGTGATAAAGATGTTAAAAGCAAGAGTATGAAATATAAATTATTAATGATGGTATTTTAAAAAGTCTGGATGAGGAGAAATAAGTATGGTGTGCTGTAGTGATTATATGGAGTTGTATGGACAGAGACAGTCTAAATAACAATGATTTTGGGATTGAGGTCACCCTAAGAAATAAAGAATTAATAATCAAAAATGAATACATGAATAAGAAAAAAATAATGATCATTGTGGCATGATTGAAACTTCAAATTTAATAGAAGTGTTCAAGCGTTATAGCGAATGGAATGATACAAGAGGACTGGAGGAGTACCGACAACGAACTTGTTTGTACTCTGAGTCTGCCGAATAGAAAAAAAAAGATCCTATTTGAAAGGAGAATATGGAATAAGTGAACTGTAAACTAGTCAAAAAAGGAAGACCGGGAAAAATAAATAATAATAGTTATGTTAAAAAGCAGAAAAAAAAAATGCACTGTTAGACGTGTTATGTCTGGGAAGTAAGGGGACTAAAAGGGCGGATTGTAGATCTGACAGAATAGGATGGCAAATTCTACATTGTTGTCTTGAGGGCAAGAAAGATTGAAGAATTTTATAAACAAACGAGATATCGTATATAAAACGACATCTTAAATACTACAGTAGAAATTATAGGCGGAGCGTTGTACTTAACACATAGATCCATATAAATAGTAAGGTAAAATTTGTACTAGACACTGAGTACTTATCTAAAGTTCTTACAATTGAGGCCGGTCCAGGTGTTAACCTCCTTAAGATATAAAATCGACAAGATAAGGTGGTACACATTGAGTAAATGTTATACCGAGTCTACAATTAGGGGAGTGAGAATAAACCAAGCTCAAACAGAGATAACTGTGTGTACTAGAATGAGTATGATTATACAGCTTCCATTCCATATCAGGCAGAGATGGTACACTACATAAAGCTTCTAAACTGTAGGGTACTGTTGGTACAGAATGAGGTCTGTCATACATGCTAATTAGGTCGAGTTGTATAACTCCATAGCTTCTAAATGCAAGGTACTGATCGGAAGACCTAAGAGCTCTGTTCACACGATGATTCTTAATCCTAGAGGGGAGGTATAACTCACTTAAGATATCTAAATATCAGGTGATTACCCTATTCTCTCCCTCTTCTTTCCCCCCCTCTTCTCCTCCTTCTTTTCCCCCCCCCCTCTTT